>JAOXJP010109888.1:0-28115 GCA_025762735.1 Platanus orientalis
GCCGAAGTGAGTGAGCATATCAGCCTGAACTCATTCTGGCTAATTGCGCAAAAGATGACATTCAATGCCTTATAGTTTGTGATGTGGGATTTCTTTAAGGTTTCATCCCACTATGCTTCCGGTGTTGTCGGTCTTTTCCAACCTTGTTGGATAAACATCTACACGGATAAGTCCATGGCTCAAAGAAATGTACTCATCCTTATTTTCCAATATGGATAGTTACTTGCATTAAAGAATGGGGGTTTTGTGGTTGAGTAAGGTTCTTCTAGGTTATCCATCTATTGTTTTCTACTCTAGGAATTTTTATCTTTCTACTTCGGTACTCAACCCGTTTATGAGCAGCCTTATTCTGATACCAATTGAAAATCCAGTAATGATCTTAGAGGGGGGTGAATAGGATAATTCAATTTTTTCATTCCATTTTTTCTTAATTTACTTAATCTTATTTATTTGCAGCGAAAGTCTTTCGATTAGTAAATTAATAATTTATGAACCAATCATAGACCACGAGGTTTTGTCATACACTATAGTGTTACCTATAGCAGAGCGAGAACAAAGCTGATAGGTTCCCTACACTTTATTGTTTTAACCTTTTTAATTTAAGTGATATGCACATAAGTACAATGAATGAAATAATGAATGACTTACTTAATAAGATAAATGCAAGTACTCAAGACAATCAATAAGCACACAACACAATAGATTTATAGTGGTTCGGCACAAGGCCTAAGTCCACTCTAAAAAACACACAACAAAGCTATATAATTTTATTAAGATTGAAATAAGTACAATCAAGGCTAAAATTAAATAAGGCCTAACTACTTGAAAAACAATCCAATCTACACTTGGTGTCTCCGGCGAGTGTGGTATACACTTCTGGTGTCTCTGGTGAATGTGTCAAGTCTACACTATCAGTGTTTTCGGTGATAGTGTTGGGTCTATTCCTGGTGTCTCCGGTGGGAATGGTCTACACCTTCGATGAGGTGCTTTGGTCTACACTATCAGTGTCTCTAGTGGTAGTGCTCCAAATGTTCAGTGTTTCCTGCGAGAGTAAACACAAGTAAATATAATTTAAAATAGTACAACTTACCTCTTAAAGGTTGATGTAGCTATACACACAGTGTGGGATCGCTCATTCTTGAGTAAGATATGACTTTTGAATTCCAATCGAGTTTTTTGTTAGACAACTCTTAAAATCGCCTCTTAATGATTTGCCTTAGCAAGAGCAAAGAGGCAGCTTGAATCGGTCTCTCTCCTATCTAGGTATAGGGATTTATGAGCACTATAATGGAGGTTAAGATCTCTCTTAAAAACTTGGAGAAGTTTGAGCAAAGTAGCTGTAAGATACTCAAGTTTGTTCAAAACCCATTACTTTGCTTTTTGGCGCTCACCCTAATTTATAATGGACTTAGAAACATGTTGTCCATTTGATTGGAATAATTCCTAATGGTCAAATTTGATTGCTATTGATTAATTTCCATTTTTGCAAGATTTTATAGCCATTACAATCGTTTCTAGCGATTTCTAGCAGCATGGATCGATCCAAAGTGTTGAAATCTCAAAAAAAATCAACCCGAGGAATGCTAGTTTGACCTTGGATCGATCAAAATCGATAAAAAATATTTTGGATCAATCCAAATAAGTTGGATCAAACCAGGAGGTTTGGATCAATCCAACTATCCTATAATGCCTCCAGAAACACTTGGAAGGCTACAGAGACCTTAGGATAGTCTCTCCTTAGTCCAGGAAGGTTCATAGACTTTTGAAACCCTTGCTTGGACCTTAAATTCACTTAACCACCATTACTTTACTTGTTTTACATTTTTAAGCTCAAAGTGAGTTGTGAATCCTTCAAAATGTCTTGCATGCTTCCGGTTAGTTTTTAATTAGGTCTTCTTGAAGAATTGAAGTTGTTCTTCATGAAGCTTGAAACCACGATCCTCTTAGACTCTAACATGACTCCACACATGTCCTAGTCTATACAATGCTTTGTATTTTATAGTTCATGGAACTTACAACATTTTACATTAACAGGATTTAATGGATACCAAATCAACGAGAGAATATGTGTTCACTCTTAGTGGAGGTGCAATATCTTAAAAATCAACTAAGCAAACTTGTGAAGCACATTCAACTATGGATGCTGAATTTGTTGCCTTAGAGAGGGTAAGTGTAGAAGTTAAATGGCTAAAAAATCTCTTAGCATCTATTCCTTTATGGAATGGACTGGTTCAATCGGTGTTTATATTGTGTAATAATCAAGTGGCTATAGCTAGGGCCAAGAATAGTACATATAATGAAAAAAATAGGCATATACACCTAAGACACGATATAGTGAAAAGAATGTTTAATAATTGTATTATATCACTAAATTTTGTGAAGTTAAAAATGAATCTAGCTAATTCTCTAACAAAACCACTTGATAGAAAAGTTCTAAGAGATACATCAAAGGGGATGTGACTGATAGCCCAGTCATGAGTTGATATGATGGAAACCCAATCTATGTGATTGGAGATCTTATGGAGTAGGTTCAATGTGTAAGAACAAAGTCTTAGGAAAACTTGTTGAACACTGTCAAAAGAGCATAAGCTGTTAGTCCCTTCCTATGGTATAAACAGTCCATAAAATGCAACATAATATGAGGGTTGAGTTATTAAACTCTTAATAAATTCATAGCCTACAGGTGGTACGGGTAGTTGCAATTCGCACTTAATGGGATCTTCTATGAGAACTTGGGCTAAGTTCGCTATAGCACTCATGAAAACCAAGAATGACACAAGGCCGAAATGTGTTAAATCGATAAAATGGCAATGCTTGAGATAGTAGGATGTGGTTTGCAGAGTTTGGGGATTTACATAAACGGAGAATGATTCAAAATAGCTTGCTACACCACGCTCCAGTAAATCATATTCTGTATATCCTAAGTATTGGTTCAAAGTCTACAAGACACCAGTATCACTACATTCAATTATCATAAATTCAAATTCAAATTGAGTCTTTATTGTGTGTATTTTGAATATGTGGGGGGTTTATTGTATTTTGAGGAGATTCAAAATACACCACCTCGATCAATTGAGGTGAAGCCCAATTGATCGAGAGGCATCACCTGAATTGATCGAGGTTGAGCCTGATTGACTAGGATGTTCCAACGAAAAAAATTTAATGAATTTTTTAAAGAATCCATTCACGGGGATTTGTGTAGTGGCAAGATGTGTCTATAGGCATTTATGAATGACTTTTCATGATAAAAAAGGTATCTAAATGTCTATAGATACATCTCCAAGTGGCTCTTCAAATTTATAAGTATAGGGTAAGGTTTTGACGTTAGATATACTTGAAAATCTCTCTCTCCTCTCTCTCTCTCTCTCTTGGTTTTCTGCAAGTTGTTTTTGGTGTTGTTCTGCAACTAAGATCAAGTTCTCGAGTTGTCCTAAGTTGGGTCTGAACCACATCACTACCATTCACTAGAAGACTTCTCAAACTATGCGGGTTGGAGAAGCCTATGTCGTTGAATCTTGGGACGATCATCTACTATACCTTGCCACGCCGATTAAAGGGAGGGAAATACCGTTTAGGACAGTGTCTTTAGGCATGCCTCGACACCAAACTGATAAGTTCTTTCTAATTTGATTTCAAGAGTTTATTATGAATTATTTGATTTCTTTGCAGCATATTAGATTCATTCTCTACAACAATTTTCAATTATTTTATTCATTTGATATTGTTTTATTTTGTCAATTTATAATATAAATTTAATTACTATTTTATTAATATCCTACAATTGTTTAACAACATACCAAAGTTGAAAAACTTTGAAGAAAGAGGAAACCCATCCCACCATCTTGAACCTTCTTCTTCTTTAACCCTCCATTCCTCTAGTTGCCACTGAAACAAGGAACCATGGGTTGTCCATTAGAATGCCTTGAATGTGTTGTGAATAAGCAATGATAATCTCTTTAGGAGAACAAGTTTGTTAGATCTTGAATTTAAAGCTTCTTGGTTCAGTACTCTCAATTGCGAGAGACCATTTGGAACCCTAAAGTGCTTCCTCTTGAAGAGCATTACTCTGAGTGTGAGAAACCACTTGCATCTTCTTGAGGTTTAAACTCCAGTGAATAAAGACTAAATCCTATTGTTATGCTTCTAGATTTTTGTTAAATTTAAATCCACATACTATTGGGCTTTAAGCAAATAGTGAGGTTCATTTGTTTCTACCAGAGAGTGAAAATCAGTATAAAGATAAGGGTTCTACTCGAGTTAGATTGTATGCCAGAGTTAGCTTAGCCGCAATCCCTTACACGTTGTGGGAGGCCTCGATTACCTTCAAGAAATGCTCAAATGATTTGGTTGTAAAATACCTAAGTTTGCAAATAAAAGTATTCTTGCAAATTGAAATTCACAAATGAACTAGTTTAGTGAATTGTGACTGACCATGGTTTTCACGACTGAAGACATGTTTCGCGACTAAACTTGGATTTCACTACTAGATCCTTGATTCGTGATTGAGCTTACGATTCGCGAATGCGCTTGTTATTCAAGACCATCTTGGAACATTATTGTTAATTTTATTCCCATCCTAAAAATAACACCCCTTCCCACTCCCAAACGTTTGTCTTCCCTCCAAACCCCTTTTGCATTGCAACATTTATTTGAAGAACCTTAGTGGCTATTGTGGAGAATGTTAGTGGGATTAAACCCGCCATCGAAAGATCCTATAACCATAAACTTCATTATCATCAATAAGATTGATTTGTCATTCTTTTGTCCACATATCATTGATTTAGAACATCTATCATCCAACTGGTAGTAGTTGGTACATCTTACCTACAACAGGTTCCTATTCGCCGATGTTGATAATATGAGTTGAACATAAACTCCCTCAACCCAACTCTAAGCCTGACCCAAACCAATAAAAGTATTATTTTTTTTTTTTTGACGTCTTCTAGTCTTCTTATATAATTAGAAACCCTAAATCGATTAGAATTTAGGGTAATGAGTCGAAACCTTTTGCAATGGATGCCAATAGCGACAACCACGGGTTGATGTACAAGTAAAAGTGTCAAAAGACTTAAAACACATAGTTTTGGCAAAGATCCTTCTTGTAGCAAGTTTCCTATCTTGCTATACAATAATATTAGAGGGTGTTTGTGGTTGCAAGATTTGAGTATGAATTTGGGTTGCTTGAGGTTTTTATGAATGGAGAGGTGTTGTTTCGATTCTTTGAAAAACTTTAATTTTTTATTAATTTTCATAAAAATTTAGATCATGAGTATTATTCCTCCCATAATCACCATATAAAATACTAGGATTTAATCAAGGAAGATTAAGAAGAATACCTCAATGGCTAAGTCAGACACAAGATGATAATCCGACTCGGTCTTCAATGCATCCACACCTACTTTAGAATTCTTTGTGCTTCTCCCAACCTCATAAAAGTTACAAGACCCATCATGAATGTGGGTAACTTTATTTATAAAGTATTTGAGAAGCCAAAGTAACCCTAGGGGGTGTGGGGTTCTTATCCTTAGGCTATGGGGCCCGATATCCTTAATTAAGTAAACTGCATTAAGGACACTTTATATTTTATTAATTATAAATTGGCACACCACTAATTGAAATAATCCCTGTTACACATTGCAACTGAGTTCTGTGGAAGTAATCATGATGAAACCAATTTCACCTCATTGAGTCAAAAGTAACCAATCTAAGGTAATTACACTGAGTTATATGGAACTAGTGTAACTTAAACCCTTATATACGACTTCTTAAGCTGCATCATAGTCTGCCCATGTTATAAAATCTATAATACATTACTGCTTCATACTCGTACAACTAATGAGCTTCCTCCAACTGTAAAGCCTAACTAGATATTATCCAACATTTTGAATTATTCACACTTTTATAAACTAAAACATAATCATTGGTCCTTATCTTATATTTTAACATATGGCTTCCAACTATCTAGTGATCTCATCATATACTACTTTAAAACCTATTTACTATATTAACTGTATAAGTTGATCATTCCCACATCATTCCTAATGTGTAGGGCATAACCAACATAATGGAACAAAATGAATAATCATTTTTTCATTTGCTTTCTTAATCACATCCAACTCTTCGGAATTCTTATTCCAATAAAGTTTGATTACTTAATTAAGATAATACTTTATTCAGATTTGTTAGCAATCAAATGTAAACCTCATCCATATAGGTGAGAATTAGGGAGGTTCAAAAAGTCTCCCACTGCATCAAAGAGCTAGTGCATTAAAAGGTTAACGGGTTGTAATAACTTATTCTTTAAATAATTTGGTTGTATTAGGTTTCTAGATAGTTCATAAAACAATCATACTTTTTTCATGTATGACTAGGGATATTGTTATCTTTATAAAGTGTTACATCTAAACCATGGTCTTTTTTATTTAAGAACATAGAAGCAAACTCTTTAACTTCTATATTGTACCTAACTACTATATTCATTTTTCTATGTTACACTTAATATACTTGGGTAGTGCAGTCTTACATTTACCATCTTGATTGGGTCTTCACCCAATTCAAAATTTATTAGACACCAAAGTTATAGCTTCAAATTAAATCCTATTTAATTTTAACTGTTTATAGTTTATAACAACAAAATTTGGAGGGCAACTATTAAAAACTTATTAAGGTTTCTAACATTTTATTATTAGGTTAGGTTTTACTCTTTCTCTAAAAAAATCTCAAACATTGGTGCTGCTTTAATTAATCTTTTGAATCCCTTAAATCCTTGCAATTAATTGCAAACATTTATAATAGATTATGGTTCACATTTTATGATTCATAGGAGCCAAAATATTGAAATAATGAATACAAAATTTTTGTTATTATTCTACTTCTTTCACTAAGAAGCTACATACATGTAACACTATTTTTACTAGTACAAACTTTACTATAATGGAAACACTTTCCACTTACACTTGTTGCATTTTTGTTTTTAGCACTTATATTGTTTGCACCACCCTTATAAGCATCATTATAAACATCACGAGTAAATCTTTTCTACTTCTATTTGTTGTTTTGACTTGAACTAGAAGCCTCTACCATAATCAACAAGATAAACACTTATCTTTTATCATTAACGAGATTCTTATCTTTCCGCATAAGTTTTAGTAAAATTGTACTTAATTCATGTTTTTATATGACACAAACTAATTATTGCAAGGAGACAAAAATCACATAAACTTACATCTGGTCAAATACTTTGACTAATTATGATCTCCATCATTCTATGAACATATCATCTATGAAGATGTTGTCATCTAACTAGAGTTTCTTTACTTTGATCACATGTTTATCAAGTTTATTATAACTTCTTGCATTATGGCTTAATTCGACTCACTATGTTTACACTGTGCCTAAGTTTCTTCATATAACTCTGAAGAATTAATGATATGAATTAACCTAAATTTTCAATTTTAAATACAATTAAAGTCTTAATTTCTAATTCACAAAGTTAGAAAAATTATATTATTATAATAATAATCTCTCGTAGTAAGATAATTATCATTACTTTTGATATCTCATATTAAACAAACATCATCATCACATAAAATTAACCATCTAATTTTGGGTTTTTAAAATCAAATGGTGCCGATCATCTCTTTTATAAATTTCATGACTCCCTCATGTATCATAGGATCAGAATTCATTTAAGATTCTAAGTGATCATCAGAAACTCAATCCTTCTGAACATAATTTTATCTTGTGGGCATCAATCATGCCAACTTTAATTAGGTGGATTAATACTATTTATTAATTTTTGGTAAAAACTTGTTTAAACTCTTTTTCAGATTTATGATTTTTTATCTTCTTTCAGCCTCTGAAAGAATCATGCCTAAAACCTGTGGGTTGCCATCATCCATTCGGTTAAGACCCACCATCTCAATCTCAGTGTATGTACTGTGGGCTTACACTCCCATTAGCCATACCCGGACCTATACAAAATGAATAAGAGCAAATCAACTGAAAACAAATATGTTTTATCCTGTGGGCATCAACCAACCTATTCTAGATGAAATCTCTACCCACTATTGATGGAAGACCACATGAATTACTTCGTAAAATAATTTATGTTTGCATATTTAATATTTAAAATGAAGGATTTTAGATCAAGTATCTAATGCATTTATTAAACCATATTATTTATACATTAACAACATCTCATGCCATAGTATTATATAAATTTAACATCTCATGCAATAACTACATTGATTACACACGTCTAACATCTCATGTCATTTTTAAGTGCATCTAACATCTCAGGTTATAATTTAATAAATCTAACATCTCATGTAATAACTTGGTAAATCTAATATCATATGCTATTACTAAGTTGATCATACATGTTAAACATCTCATACCATAACTATGTAAATCATGCATCTTGTTGCAACTAAAACCACAAACCATAGAGAAATACGAAAGTAAACAAAGAACTTAACGCACACAAACACAATGATATATGTGGTTTGACTTATAGCCTACATCCACGGGTAAAGACGGCAAGAAATTTCACTATCAACCAAAGGAGACTACAAGGAAATCAAGTTCTCAAACCCTAAGCCCCAAATACACCCTTCTGCCCCTTTCTCTCCCTATCAAAGTTGAGATCCATCTCATAAAACCCTAACGCATCTTATATATGTGATTACACAAAAGTGAACCAAACTGGGTCGCGGGTTGGGTTATGAAAATGAGTCGGGTTGGGTTGGGCGGGCAGGGGGCTTCACCCCCAGACCCCTGAGCAGGGGACACACTACCCCCTGTAACCCCTTAGCGAGATCACCTTCAAGTTCAACCAACAAACGCGTGGCTTAATCATCAGTACTTCTCTGAGACATTAGTAACATCTATAACACAAAGTAGAATTCGATCTACACTCAACACATCTTATGTCATAACTTATTAGAACATTTCTATCTACATCCCATGCCAAACCATATCATCATTTTTATTTACATCTCATGTAAAATTAAAACATTGATATATTTCTAACATCACATGCCATAAATATTCTATAAACATATCAACCATGCATCTCATACATAAAACATCATATCATTACATGCATTAGCCATCTCATAATCACATGTAACATATATTAATCATCACATGATTGTATTTGCACATCTTGATCATTATATGATCATGTTAATCTTGTAGCTATATATGGTATCAAACTTTAACTCTTATTGTCATTAAAGTCTCCAATCATATTGATAATACCTCATGTATCACTTACATCTAGGTTTTAAAATACTAAATAAAATTATTTAATCTAGATTGTAAACCCTAAAATATGGGTTTTGTTGTGTTACTGGGTTTATAAGTGGTTTGGAATATCAATCATATCTCAATTTGAGTTTTATTGAAGTAGATTTCATTATTTTGTTAAACTGAGTGCATCTTAGTCAAACTAAGTGCTTTATATTCAATCTTAGTTAAACTAGGTCTTACTAGATCAATTTTAGCCAAACTATATTTTATTTGATCAATTCCATTCAATTATATTGAATTATATATGATCTAATCAACTCTTGATTCTTTATGTCTACCTTAATCTAATTTGGTCAACTATAGATTATTCGGGTCAATCTAAATCATATCTAGTGAACCTTAGGTCATTTAGGTCAATCTAGATCTTATCTACTCAATACTTAGTTCTTTAGGTCAACCTTAATCTAATTCGGTCAACTATAATTCATTTAAATCAAACTAGATTATATCTAGTGGTACTAGTCAACTATGGTAAACTCATATACAATCTAGTCAACCTTAGTTAATTTTGGTTAAACCAATTGATTGTGGTAAAACTTGGACAAACCGTATCAACCTTGGGTCAAATTTAGTTAAACCAAATCAAATTGGTAATCTAGGTTTTACCTCATTAAACTTGGTCATACCTAATCATAGTAGTCAACCTTGGTCCATTTTGGTCAACAATGGTCAATTCTTGTCCATTGTGGTCAACCTTAGTCAAATATGGTTAAATTGATAAACTATTGTCCAATTTGGTCAACCTTAGTCAAATATGGTCAAACTAATCAACTATTATCCATTTGGGTCAACCTCGATCAAACCTAATCAATTTTGATTAACATTGGTCTAATTTGGTCAAACTGGTCAACCATGGTCAAATATGGTGAAACCTAGTCAAACTAGTCCACTTAAAAGCATTCTAGTTAACTTTGGTCAATTTAGGTCAAACCTAGCAAACCTGAAAACATTCGATCAACCTTAGTCCATTTCTGTCAAACCAAGTTAATTGGGTTTATATTGGATTAACCCAACTTAAAGGTATCATATGGGTCAACCCTAGGTCAAACTGGGTAATTTCGGGTTAATCTTATCAAAATTGGGTCAACCGGATCACTCATGGTTAATCCTGGTCAAACCAAGTTAATTGGATAAAAATAGGTTAAACCTAGTTTACATGAGCCATACCTAGTTAAATTAGGTCATTTTAGGTCAAATCCATCATTTTTTATATTTTATAATTTTTTAGATTTTTCTAGATTTGTTTTTGAATTTTCAGGGCTAGGACTTGAGGGGACACTTGTTCGGGCTATAATGGGCCAGAATGCGGGGACACAGGGATATAAGACACGTAAGGAGACCGTTTATGGCCACATGGATGCGTGGCACGATGCTGAACGCGTTGGGCACGCGGCATGGGTGCATGGGGCGTGGGGGCAGACCGCATGGGCCTCCTTCTCCCAAGTGTTTGATACATTTTTAGAGTCCCAAATGAACTCTATTTCACCCCAAATTTTGTGAGATTCTTTTTTAGATAAGGATTGAACTATCCAAAAAATTTTAGACTCTGTAGAGTCCTCTAGACCCTCATTTTTAAGTCGCACACCAAGTGTTTGAAAAAATACCAAAGAGAAGAATCCGACTCTAAATGGAATCCGAATTTTTATCAAATTTTATATGTGATATTTATTGGTATTAAGGAGTATACATATATCAAAATTAACTATAAAATAATTAATTTAAAATAAAATTTGAATACCCTTTTGTAGTTGCAACATTATGTTTCATAGTTAAACTAAGAGTTGGAAACCAATAATATTGGTCTCCCAACTTTTCAAAAAATTTATCTAAGAAAATTATGGGCTGTAAACATTATCCCCAACAAACCTAATCCATGTTGGAATCACACACTAAGGATAATCATCTAAATCTTTGTCTAACTTGGACTCATTTGTAGGGTTGTTAGGGGAGCATGACCTAGCTTCTTGGAAGTGGTCAAAACTTTTGTAAATTTATCATAAATGCAAAAAAAATCAATGTGAATTAATAATCAATCAAGCATGAAGACAAAATCGATTTTTTTTCTCTTAGGTCATTTTTGGATCGCATCGAACAACTCCAAATCTCATTCTTCTATTTTCTTTATGTTGTGCTTTAATTTTCTTCATGTTTTTAGAACTTAAAACTATTATAAAACATTACATATTGAAAAAGAAACTTCAAGAAACCAATCCGCCATCCCAGATTGCTTGAGGGGAGTACGTATCATATATAAGAGAGAGAAAATAAAGAGAAAAAAGAATGAGCATATCACGACCATTCAACCATCAAATATGATATTTTATATAGTAAATATATTATACTCATTCACATGAATCTAACAAAACAAATGGTGCATTAATCTGATTTAAATTGAGTCCATAATTACCGTTTTAATCAAACCTACCCTAGATTCGCTCATGACAATTTTTCTCTTTAAGTTTTGAGAAAAACCACCATTAAAAAATGATTTCCAGAACTTAGACTTATATAATAATGATGTCTATCATATATTTAAAGGGTATAAAAATAAAATTAACAAAAATCAAACCCTATATTTCATATGGGAGGCTCTGATATCAATTGTTGTTTCGATTCTTTGAAAAACCTTAATTTTTTATTAATTTTCATAAAAAATCAGATCACGGATATTATTCCTCCGATGATCACCATATGAAATAATGTGATTTAATCAAAGAAAATTAAAAAAAATACCTCAATGGCTAAACCAGACATAAGATGATAATCCGACCCAGTTTTCAAAGTTATAAGACCCATCCTGAACATGGGTAAATCTATTTATAGAGTATTTGAGAAGCCAAAGTAACCCTAGGGGGTGAGTATCCTTATGAGATTCTTATCCTTAGGTTGTGAAGCCTGTATCCTTAATTAAGTCAAATTGCATTAATGACATTTTATCTTTTATTAATTATAAACTAATACACCACTAATTGAAATAATCTCTGTTATATATTGCAACTGACATCCCAAAGATAAAAAAATAACAATGAAACCCTTCCTTATAGATATTTCACAAATATGTCATTCCATTACACAATATTCTTTAATGACCTTCAGGATGATTCAATAATCATTGTCTAACCCCTTTGGTCATTGGAACATTATTATTAGAAACTTAATGAATCAATTGGACATTTAAAAACACTTATTTAATAAAATTATTTTCAAAATTAAATAAATCTATTATAATATAATTTTGAAAACACTTTATCAAGAACTACTGGCGCCAAATTTTCATGTCCAATTAAATCATATATTTCCTAAACTTAATATTCTCCCATTTAAGGGTAATGGATTCTTTGTTGGACATTCATATCGTTTCAAATATCATGTAGGCTATCCAAAATATCTATGATATAGCCTTCAATTAGGCATCACTGGTTGGTAGCTTAAAATAACTAACATGACAACTTAAATAAATACAAACCCCTCAGATCTAAGGATGACTCTGTAAATATGAATTACACTTCTCCTGACAGTGATGTTTTGCCAAGTGTGTTCATAGTGGATCCCTTTAATGCATTGCTATAATGCACCCACATACAGGTTTAGAGTCTTACTCCAGTGACTGATATTACATCACTTTATCATAGAGCAACTTTACATGCAACATGCCTATAAGTGATGTATCTACCATCACCCACCACTGTAAGTTTCAGGTCTATAAGAACTAAATTATCATATCTCTCCACACATTTCAATGTGTCTGACATCCTACTATGTTACTTGAGGACCACCTATCTTATCTCATAAGATCAAATAATTACCCATATTAAGAAACAAATACATGTGATGATGGAATACAAAGTTATTATTAAATAAATAAATAATTAATCATGTATATATATTTTATGTGAATGGCTTTGTTAGGATACATATTTCCAACAAGGGGATGATCAACTCTTTAGCCCAGGTCAAAATCCAGGTTGACTAATAAAGGGGGCCTAGAAATGAAATTATTTGGGCATTGAGAAACCAACCAGTCCTCCTAAGTATCTAGTGCTACATGATTTGGTTGTGACATGAGCCAATAATTTGGGCTGGGCATCTTGGAATAGGGCCTAAGATTGATGATTGAGAAGGAGATCCTATCTAGGTGCTTGTGAATGTGCCTAAAGGTTTTATCTTAAGAGGATAACTAGCAATTGACCCATGTGGAACACGGACAAACAATTAGTAAAAAGTGTATTTTTCAAAGAAAATAGATACTTGTGATAATCAGTTGGGACAAATTTTTTTTAAAAATATAAATAAATTAATACACTTCTATAGATAAATAAATAATGATACTTGACATTAATATAAAAGAAACGTAGAAAATTATTAAAATTTATGTACTTAGAATGAAAATCTGAAAATGATAGCAAATGCATAAAGTCTAAATACTCATTTCCCTGTAAAAATATACTTCCAAAAAGAAGATAGATAACTTTATAATATATTTAAACAACATGCACATCTTTAGAGCTTCTTGATAAGAGCATCCTATAAAATAAAATTGAAAATAATAACAAAAGAAAAAATAATACGAAAAAACATAAAAATCTTTTAGAAAGAGAATAACTTAGAAAGAAATCAATTCATTCAGCCACTAAAATCATATTATAAATGTCAATAAAGAACTCCAAAAGCCTATGCTTTCAACCTTGTATGAGTAGTAGGAAAAACATTCAAATTAAAGAAGGAAAAATAAAATTATGAAACCCTTTAAAAACCATAAGAATATAAACAATAGGTTTTGAAGAATACAAAAAAAAACTGGGTGTTTAATAAAATCCACCATAGGAACCACAATTGAAAAACAACAAAAACAAAACCCTTGATCCAAAATGAAGCATATGCATAAACTCAAGAAGAAAAAAAGAGGATAAAATATCCGATTCACTAACCTTTTCTACCAACCATTGAAAAATGGTCCCTCCACCTTACACTTCATCTTATCCTTGAACTATTTCCCATTTGCAACTGAAAAAAAAAAAAAGAAAAAAAGAAAAATTAGCAAAACACATTAACACAAAAGGACAAAAGACAAAAATCTTTCCTCTCCCTCTCCGAATAAGAAAATATTTTAAATGATTAAAAATATCAAAATTTAAAGAAATTGTTTAATTATGAATTAAATGATAGAGAGAATGCACATGTGTGAGAGAAACATGTATAGAAAAGCAATGACCTACATGTGTATAAGAGAAGCATGTGTAGAGAAGCAATCGAGCTGTCCACATCAACATCCTTTGCTTTAGTGTATATATATGTTCTATGATGAAAATGTCTCTGTAGTGTCTATGGTGAATTATATGATGACACCTATTGGGTTGGGGGTTAAAAACGTCCAAAAAAGTGTTGGTGGTTAAACTTATTCAATGTACATGCTTGTCCGGTATACCCTGAGATAATTTCAAACATTTTTGGGCTTGGGTTAAGTTAAAGAGTTCTCCCTCATTTTTTTTTTATTTGGGTTAAGTTGAGTTCTCATTCATTTTCCCAAAAATGACCCACGGGCTAAGGTAAGAGCTACTAAATTTGACAATGTACACCACAAGAGGTGCCTCAAATCTTTTTGGGCAGTATGATCCTCTATGTTACTAACATTACAAAGATTTAGGCTCGTGATAGCCTTGGGCTCTGTATGAGTCATAATCTCAACCCCTTCCAGTGGATGACTGCGGCCTAGGCCTAGAGTAATAGATCTAAGTGAAACTTTCTTGATAACGTTCTAACAAACCAATTATAGCCCATAAAACTGATTTTATGGGCTTGGAACGGGCTACAAGTGAGCATTTAAATATGTCAAGAACTTGATATGTGAGTCTTGGACAAGCTCGAAGCCTGTATATTAATCAAAGAGGATTGGGCTGCTCCCCTTAACTAATGCTAACCTCCGCTCTTTGTCAGAAGGTGCGGACATCAGCGCCAAAAAGTGAGATGTCACCACCCCCCCAAAAAAAAAAAAAATAAAAAGAAAAATAAAAAGAAAAAAGAAGAAGTGTATATCACTTTTTGGCGCTGATGTGTCTGCCCCCTGACAGGGAGCAGAGGTTAGCAGTTTTTAGGGGAATGGATACAAACCTCCCTCTATATTATTATATTAAGCCTGGTCGTGCTTGGGCGTGAAAGTTTGAAATTTTTTGGGCTTAAGTCTAGCCTGAGCCTGTAACAAATGATGATGAGCCCTACCACGGGCCTACTAAGGCCTGGCCTATGCTCACCTCAACTCCTAATATCCTTGAAAAATACCCACGTGCAAACCATTCAGCCTAGGGGCTTTCAGCTTGCTCAGACCAAAGACAACCTTCTTAGCTTCCTCTCAAGGAAATGGGATATTTGGGAAAGCTTTGGAAGACTCCAAATGGGAGAGCTAGTAATTTCTAGTTACTTGCTCAATGTTATGGGGCGAGAGTTTCAAGATTGAGAAAGTATTTTATTGCCATCTTTTGTGTTTTTATGGCATAAGATCCACTTCCTTTGATGGTTCCTAGGGGCTACAATGCATTTTTAATTGGAACTTCTAGCCTTGGTGGTCATGCTGAAAATTTCAAATTTTTGTTATCCTATCTTAGCTAGTTGACTCTAGATTTTTTGTCCCTATAAATTTATTTCATTCTATTCAAGTCATCTAAATATTTTTTAGCTATATATTCTTAACTGTAGATCTTCAATTAGAGGCTTACTTCTTAAATTTTGAAGCTCCTCTTGTCACATTGAAATTTGTTTTTCTAATTTTCCAAAGTTTTTTTTTTCTTCAACTTTCGAAGTGTAGAGGTTTGATAATTCCTTTATAACTTTTTTTTTTTTCATGAATAAGGTTTTCCCCCAGCCCCTTTAATCTACTCCTCACAATCAACATGTCCATTACCATGCACTCAAATCTAAAGGACCTAAGATGGAACTCTTTTTTGGGAGATATAATCAAAATAATTGGACCATGATCTGATCCATAGTGAATGATGTTTTCAATAAAAGCTTTAGGGAATACAGATCTCAGCTGATAATTTGCTGCCCTATGATAGTATCTCTTATACATAAATCTTCCCCACATGATTGTTGGCCAAAGTGAAAGGAAGGCCAATATCCCTATCCAATGTGCATGTCAATCCTCAAGGATCTTATGAGCTATTGCAAGCTCACTTTTAGAAATTATCTTACATAAACTTTTGTCATCTTAACCATTAATAATTCTAATCCTCATATAGACCCATGGACCTCTAATCATCATGAACTTATGAATAAAGCCTCGCAAAATTTCATTCTTCCTTGACTTTTATCCAGTTCCCCATGAATATTTGTCTAGTTTTGGATGACATAAAAATGACAAATTTGATGTTTTCTCAGTGAAACCCACTTCTAATCCTTATCTCTACAAGAATACAAGGTCCGAAGAGACCTTTTGGTTTAGCATAAAACTCTCATTCCTATTTTTAATCTGGATTTTCTTTCAAAGTATTCTTCCTTACGTTTTGTTTTATAGAGCAAAATGAAATTTGTTTTTTTAGGAACATTTTAGGACTTTGAATTTTCAAGGGTTTTTAAATTCCTTGATACTTCTAAGATGTAAGCTTATTTTGTTTCTTGTTATGCCAAAAAATGGAGTCCGGATCTACTAGAGAAACTTATCTAGGAGATCTGCTGGGTAACCAACCTAGTCTGCCACATATCTGAGTCAATAAATGATCTTAATTACCACAATCACCTATAAAACTATGATCGTGTAATGTCATTTATATTAGATTTAAATAAAAAAAAATGCTTATATGTAATTAAAAATAAGGAAGCAAATGTCCTGTTCAGAATTTGGTGTCCAGGACACCAGGGGGCGTCATATGGAATAAAATGAGCGGGAATTTGAAATTTCATCTCACTCCCACCCATTTTATTCCATATGACGTCCCCTGGTGTCCTGGACACTAAATCCCGGACAAAACATTTATTCCCTAAAAATAAATGTCAAACCATTTTCCTTTCTACCCACCTAAATCAAAGGAATATAGGGTTTCCTAAAACAACATGTCTCCATATTCAATTTTTTTCTTCCGTTTGCTCCCTCCCTTATGCTAAATAAAAGTTGGGTTTTTATCTCTTTCCCTTCTACTGGTCAAAGAAATCCAAAATAGATAGTAGTATCTGCTTAACCTCTAACCAACATTCACATTCGTGAAAAGTGTTAAGATATTTTCTTTCTAATGTTTCAAAGAATTGCCAAAAAATAAGCATCTCTACTTACTTTTATCTATTCTATTAAAATATTTGCAAGATATATTACCTGAAAAAAAACCATTGAATACCAAAAAACTTTCACTAGCTGACCAAATTGATGAGGCAGCGATGTAATGAACAAACAAGAATTTGTTTAATAT
This sequence comes from Platanus orientalis, assembly GCA_025762735.1. Taxonomy (NCBI): domain Eukaryota; kingdom Viridiplantae; phylum Streptophyta; class Magnoliopsida; order Proteales; family Platanaceae; genus Platanus; species Platanus orientalis. The sequence goes on from JAOXJP010109888.1 coordinate 17,709, forward strand.
CATCGACAAATTGTAAACTAAAAGAAACTCCAATCACATGGAATGGAATGATCTGTTTCACTCTACATGTGTTCAAATCTAAACACCTCATTGCTTTCCGTTTTAGGAGACCTGTCTCTAATTTGGAAGAAGAAAGAACCCACCTTGAATACTTGTAGTTTCATGGATTGATCTGTTCAAATTCAAACACATTTTTGCCCTCTATTATTGGAGATCCATCCATTGATTTATGTTGCTCTCCATCATTGGAGAACCATCCTTTGATACTTAGCAAAAGAGAAAAAAGGATTAATTAAGTTTTTTTGGTGGTAATTTAGGAGATCCATGTTTCTTTGATTTAGGAGATGGTTTAATCTCAAATTTTTGTTAGATAGAAACTAATGATTTACTTATACCTAAGTATATAGTAAGGCAGATCCGGGCTCCAAAAATTGGGAGAATACTTGGACAGTTGGATCTTATTTATTTAGTTTGGTTGGGGGGAGATGGGGAGTTAGTTAGTCTTATTCCTATCGAGTCCCAAAAAAAAAAAAAGATATTCACATGGCAACAAGCTAATCAAATCTGCTGGATTTTCCTTTTGGTTGCACTCGAGAACTTGGTTCATGTAGGATCGATCAAGGGGTTTTCTCAGCTTGCCTCTGTTTTGGCTACTGCTTAGATTTGAAGTCGGTAGCATTTCCGGGTTCTCTTTCTTTTAGTCTGATTTTGTGGCAAAATGGCGGTTTCGGCCTTGAAATCCACCTCCAAAAGGGGGAATCTGGGAACTTGTTCGAACAACACATCTCCTGGAAAAGAAAGCAATTCTGAGAACCTGAGTAAGAAAGCCCCCCATCGAAGATCGAGAAGCGTAAGCGCTTTGTCTAGATATCACCTTGAAATATCCTCTTCGTCGCAGTCTAGCAGCGTAGTTGATTTTCTGAATAAAAGGGACAATCCTCTGTTCTGCAGCAGTAGCCCAGCATCACCTCCAGATGCAACTGAATCTGAAAACGTCCAAGGAATTTCCAAATTGGATGAAAATGCATCCCAATTAAGTAAAACAGCTACGAGATCAGTGGGCAGTAGTGCTTCGGAGAGCAGAAGAGCGAGATCGGTTTCGAGACACTCTGATTATGGGGACCAGTTATCGGGTATTCGAAAGGAAATGGGCCGAAGTTTGTCAAGGGTAGACATGGGTCGACGGCGGCGGTCTGTGTCAAGGAGAAATTATGGCAACTCTGAGGTTTAACCTTCTTTACCTCAATTGGATCTTGAGATTTACCGGTAGTTTTTCTTTTAGTTTAATTTGGGTTGTTAAATTTGATTCTTTTATGTTCATATACTTCCAATGCTATTATTAATCTTAATTTGTGTGTACAGAGTGAAGTTGAACAAGAATATAGTTTATCATCAGGTTCCAGACAAAAAAATAATGTGAATTTTACTCCCAACTTGGTAGTCACAAGAGCTTCCGAATTGTCCGATCAGACAAGGACTTTGCAAAGATGGTCTAGTCAGCACCCGCCTTTTGGAGTCTTCTGATGGTTCGGTACGTTCATTGGAGATCTGTTAATTCCTTTTTGCTTAAGATAGAATCTCTCCCATTCTATGTTATAGCTTTTAAGTATTTGTGTCTGTTTTAGTATTTTCTGCAAATTTCAAATTGGGAAGATGGAGTTTCGACTAGTTCCTTTTCGGAAGCTGAAGAGAAAACTATCAAAGCCGTCTTTGAACAGATGAAGGTACAGAACATGCTTTGATCCTTTGGTTTGGAGATAACAATATTTTAGCTGATCTGGTTAAACTTGAATCTTGCATTTGAAATAGTTTGCTATCTCTCTATCTAGCAGTTATGGTAGCAGATTGTAATGGATCAGTTGTCCTGATAAGATTGTTCTTACTTTGTTCTCAATTCCTTATTCTTTTCAGAACGATCATCCAGCAGGCGATTCCAGCACTGGCAGAATATTTGAAACTGTTCGTTCTGAAGTGAGGCTTGCTATTTCTGAAATCCAAAATGACCTCGAAAATGTAAGATTTATGGCTTGGAAGAAATCTAGGCATATCTATTTTTTAATCTCTCCATCTTGTATTGTAGTCATAGTCTATGGACTTCTGTTTCTATAATGTATTGAGCCATTTCCTGGAAAATAGGTTCTAATGAGGGAGCCTTAAAATAGAACACACTTCTGATACTTGGTGTTATTAAATAACATGCATTCAGCTTACTAGTCTAGTAACAAGCTTCCCATTTGTTACTTATATTGCGTCACTGCTTTTGTTAGTTCTTATTTTGTTCTTTGCATCTTACATGTTCAGGCCATTCGAAGGAAGAATCCCACCATTATTGGAACAACCAATGTTGTTGATATCCCGCCTGAATTGGTTAACCCAGATGCAGTTGAATTAGTTTCTGACATCAGAAGGGAATATGCTAGAAAGCTTGAGCAGGTAAGTTTACCTCCTGTTTTCAGTTTAGTAATGTATATGAAAGTCATAAAAGTTGGTTTGGGTGTATATTTTGGTTCTGCAAAGAAGGAAATATGTTAAACCATGGCATTAGTATGGAAATCCATTAGGAAACCATAGAAAACATGCATTGGTATACTAAGGATATGATAAATAGGCATAAAAACACTCAATTCCCCATTTTAACATGAAATTATTTGGAACAATTGGCCCCTTCTCCAGGGACTGAGGTACATTTTGAAACACAGTTATGACAAGGTATAAGTGGGTGAGCCTATCGAGTGTGATTGGTTTGGAAACGATCCTCTGGCTCTTGTCCATGGTGTTTATCTCACTATTTCAAAGAGGTAACGTCCTTGGGTTCCATTGGAATATCTGATTCCAATGGATTTGTAGGATAGCCACTATGCCAGAGATATTTCAATGGATTTGTAGGTTATTCAATACATCAGTAGTGAGCTGACCTTCTGATGTAGGATATGTCTTGAGAAGAGAAATTAAGCATAGAAGAAGGATGAAGAAGAGGGAAGAAGAGAGAAGATAAGAGAGAGAAAGAGGTTAGAATACTCAACTCATGTGAGGGGTTGAGAGAAAACTTGGGATACCACACCCATTTCAACACACATGTGTCTTCTTTTCAAATAATCATCTTCAACTATTTTTCATTGATCTAATGCGGCCTTTAAATAGACATTACATAGAGAATAAAATAAAACAAAATCCTAGATTCTAGATCTTCTAACAAAATAAACTTGTCAAAAAAAACTTCTAAAGAAAAAAAGAATCTTAATTGGCACAATATTTGGCTTGTTGGCCAAGTTATTGGGCCCCGCAAGGTCTCAAATAATCTTCTAAAATATTCTCCGCAAAACTTCCTAAAATCCTAAACTTGTTAGCCAAGTTTTCTAAAAATTAAAAATACACAAACTTAAAACTTACTAAAAAACATTATTCCCGTTTTTAGTGACCACCTCTTAGTAATTTGGTCATAACTTTTCCAAATCACCTTGAATTTGTGCAATCTTGGTCTCATTAGAATGGTAATTGAATAACCTATCTAATAATACCAAAATCAAGCCAAAAAGTCAAGCTTTGGCCAGTCCATTACAACTAAAAAACCCAAAAAAATTAAACTAAACATGACATTATTGGTCTTATTACAAAATTACCCACTCCTTACAAAATTTGAATTGATCCCACATAATATGTAAATTTAAATCGTACCCTCTTATACGAGGGCACATACATAAGTCTTTGCTTGATTGTCCGCATCAAAAATATATGAGGATACTGTTATTGCTATTTTGATCTTTTTCAACTATAAAAAGCTCTTATTTGGGATCAATCCACTTTTATCACCTCTAATTGTAAAGATCTCTAGTCTCTCAAACTTAAACAATTACTCGCCCATTTCCTTGTGCAATGTCATATTCAAATTATTACCAGACTTATAGCAGACAAATCAAAGAGAATAGTAGGTGTTTGTGTGAGCACATGTCAATCAGATTTATCCAGAAAACCCATAACCAAGAATACCTTACTAGCTCATGGGCTGATAAGAAGCTTCAACAAGAGAACTGGGACATCTTGGCAAACCACTAACATGGATATTAAAAAGCTTATGACTCCATAATTTTGTATTTCATAGAAGTGCTAGAGAATTTAACCCATCAAACATGTTCTACTGGATTAGACCCTGTTCAACAACTAAAAAAAATAAAATAAAATTCTTGCAACAACCACCTGGTTGGTTTCTTCAAAAGTCCCAGGGATTAAGGCAAGAGGCCCAATTAAGCCTTTTTGACTTGGCTATGATGGATTTTGTCTGTAATGAATAAAGCTAATCATCTTAAACATCTAAAAGTATGCAACAGTTGCAAGAACCTCCACCTATTTTATTGCATATGGAGCCATGGAGACCAAGGTCCCAGTGACATAACTTGGCTTGCCTTTGTTCTTTTGGACTTTCATGGCTTTTTAAGTTCATATGGTGGAATCTTATCTAGTTTAACCTTCATATTCCTTGCCATAGTTTTAAATCTTGGCTAGCTGCTAAATCAAATATGTTAGTCAAAATCTCTCAATAGAAACTAGCCATATTGGTACCACCTTATGTACTCTATGATGGTTGGCTGAAGAAAGTATTGGGAAATTATTCTTCCAGTGCAACTTCTCTAGTTTTGTTCAACTACAGGGTCTTGCTTAGCTTTGATGAATAAATCAAGCTATTAAAAGGGAGAGTGAGGAGATCATGTGGCTGTTTCATCACGTTTTAAGGTAAGACAGTCTAGAGATTAAAGAAATCTAGGACCAACTACAAGGAATAGTGGTGGGTTGAATGGTAGGTAGGGTTCTGATTTAATGAAATAAAGAAGGGTTTATGGGATTTTAAATAAAAAGATAAGAAATCAGATTTTTTAGAGTACGAAAAGAAAAGGGTGACAGCAGTGAAGGGCCTTTGGATGTTTCCATAATTGAGATAATGAAGGAAAAATGTGGCTAAGATAACCTAAAAATCATTAATAAAGAAATAAACAGACAAAGCTAGCTAGTAGAAGAATAAGATAGAAAATCAAGAGAGAAGAAAACAGTAGAAGAATAAGAATCACGAAAGAATGAGAAGCACTTACCTAACAACCAACAAAAAATAACTTGAGAAAAAAATCCGAATTAAAGTATAATTAAAAAAACAGCATATTCTGATACTCTACTAGCATTTTGACCATTTCTCAAATCATGTCAAATTTGCAATTTAAACTCATTGGAAAGGTGACTGAATAACTTTTCAAATGGCACCAAAATCAAGCCAAATGGGTTAGTTTTGATTCCCTTAATCAGGTCTAAAGAAAATGATGGAAGTGAAACTCACTTTCTTTAAAATAAAAATAAAAAAAACACCATGCAATTAAGCTTCAATGGTTATCTCAGCTTCTTCCAGACATGCTTCAACTCTTCAAAAACAAACTTGTTGAATCAAGAAGAGACTTTCATACTTGCAATTTTAAATTTCTAAATTTGATTTTACATAAAGTTTCTTCTTTTCCATTGATTGAGACATCATCTGATTTCCCAACGGCTAAACTTGAGGAGGTACAAGTGTTTCTTACTGTGAGACAAGACTCAAACTCAAATGAGCCCTCTTTTGCTTATTATCTTCCAAAGCTAATTGCACCATAGGAGTAGGTTGTTGTAGCAGTGCTCTAAGCTAATAACAAATATCATAAATAAAAAAATTTGCAAGATATATATCTCCTCATCATAGGTAGCTGATGAGGACATCCTAGCTGAGATGGTGTTTGCAGTTATTCTAGTTGTTTTTGTTTAGTCTATTTAGTTTTATTTTATTTTATTGGTGTCTCTTGTAAAAGGGGAACACAGGTTTTTGAGGGTATTCTAGTCTTTTGTTGGTTATTAGGGTATTTTAACATTTATTTTAGTAAAGGAATAGTTTTGATATCTGTAGTTGGGCATGAGGGATATTTTAGTTCACACAGGGACTTTATTATGTAAACCTAGCTGTGGGACTCTCTTATAAGAGCCCACGACCAGATCTTCTTCTTTTATGCAATATTTGAATAAAAAAAATCTCACATTTTATATCTTCTTCTTCTTCTTGTTTGTCGTAGCTAAAGAACACTAAAACCCTGGAATGGATCTAGGGTTAAACCTAGTTTAACAGTTGTGGTTGAAACCACTCTCATTCCCTTAGGTTAAAGGTTTCTTCTTTCCCGTCTCTATTTTGATTTTTTTTTTTAGAATATTTTTCTAACTAAGTTTGCTGAATTGCTGCTGAAGATCATATACTTGTACGAAATCATCCATCACAACCTCTCTTTAGGGTTTTTGCTCCATCCTGCACTTCAAGAAGGTTATAAAAGGGTTGTTGATCACCTTGTAGCAAACTCCAGATGTTTTGATGTTTTGATGTTTTTGACATAAAATTTTGAAGTTCTACCAGAGATAGGTGTGAACAGTACTTAGAGAGCATCTATACGAGATTGGCTACTATTCCTCAGCCCCTGAGAATCGATCAAAGGCCTTCTATGGGGTTGTAAGAGAGGCTTGGGTGATTCTATCTGACCCCACCTTATGCACTGTCGACATCCCTATAGAGGGTCCTGCCAGATTTTAACTGATTCAGGCGATAAAGGGGAGTTTCACGTTATTTCGGGAGAATTGATCTCTTCCCCTAAATACTAGGGATTTGTTTGAGGGTTTTAGTAGGGTTATTAAAACCCCTGGGCAACACTTAAGGAAGCCACACCTTGCTGAAAATTGACCTCTAATGTAAACATATGAAGGGTTATTCCTTGTGAGGCATTAAAATTTTGGTGGATCTGCTACCGAACTCATACTGCTCAGACTTTGATTGAGTTGATTTCTCTAGGGTACTACAAACCCATAGGCGACCCTATTAGATGAAGGTTCCCTCCATAAGATCCTATCTATGGCCATGTATACTTGAGGCTTTCCAAAGGCTGGCGGCATGAAGTATTGTGAGTACTGATTTTTGCAATTCTTCCAACCCATGAATTCCAGCCACTTTGAAGTTGATTTCTTGGTAGTCTCCCATTATAAGGTCAAAATCAAAGGGAGCTACATCAGGTTCAAGGTAATTTGTTCCCTTTTAGTGTTTCTGTTGAATCCTATCAAGTAGTGATCTTAGGGGATTGTTGGCATATATCTAGTGGCTGATTTACTAATTCTCTTAACACAATATTCCTATCTCAACGTATTCCATATCCTATTCACATGTAATATATGTTCTACATTTACCTATGTTGACCTCTTACCGTATCAGCATGTCTCCTCTCACTATTTCTTTGTTATGACAAATTTTGACCTATTCTAAAGCATCAGATTTTATTGGACAGCAACCTGTCATTTTTTTTATTTCTTAAGTGAGCGGATACTCTTTTCATATTGTTTAGGTTTGATTCTATTTATTGTTTTGTATGCCTTTAATTCTTAACATGTATATTGAATTTAATTTAAAAAGTCACTTGAATTAGTGTGTGGATGTGCAAGTAGGAATCTTGTTTATCTTTATTTATTACTTTATCAATTTTATTCTTATCTCCTGTGCACATACCCACTAACCTATATGCATGTTGCATCAGATTTGGTATCAGAGCTTAGATTTAGGGTTTCCTTACCCGTAGGTTACATTTTAGGTGTAGTCTATGCATGGTAAGCTAGTTTGCAATTTTGCATATTTTAATTTTTTTAATTTATTCATATCATTGCATATTTTATTTTAGCATACTTAGGTAATTTTTCGAACTTAGATTTTATTTTTACTTTTCTAAAATTTATTTAGGGTCATAGACAATTTTTCATGCATTTTATTAAGGAGTTCTGTGATCTCATTGTCCCTAGTCCTTTGGTGTATGTGCACTAGGTCCAGACTAGGCTAGCATACCCAAGATGTCCCTAAGAGAGAGGATTAGCTCCCCAATCACTCAGGATCCAGCCTTTAGAGACCTAGTAGGGAGGATGGATAGGTTGTCCTGCGCTATAGATGCGAGCACCAAGAATATCTATAAACAGATGGTTGATAGGCTGAATTAGACCATGGAGGTCCGTAGAGAGTTGTTCTCCTACACCATGAGTGATTCTCATAAGGGGAGAGGAGCTCACATGGATCATGCTCAAGACCACCATTTAGGTCAGGGATCCATGAGAGTTAGGGTGTATACTTTTGATGGACGGTCAAATCCCAAGTACTTCTTGGATTGGATTAGAGAGATAGACCGGTCAAAGACCAGTACTTTGACCGGTATGATATCCCCCCTCACAGACAAGTTAAATTTGTCAAGGTGAAACTGGTTAGGTCAACTTAACTCTACTGAGAGTTAGTTGAGCAAGAGATTTATTGAAGATATGAACGACCCATTACTAGTTGGGTAAACATGCGGAGTAAGCTCAGAGAGAGGTATGTTCCACGTTATTATGAGATTAGACTTCTTGAGCAGTATGACGCAGTCCACTAGGGTTCATCTAATGTAGCAGATTACATCATGTGGTTTAAGGATATCAGATTGAGATGTGAGTCTGTGAGAAGCCTGATATTGCCATCACTAGATTTAAAGATGGACTTAGACCTAAGATACAAAAAGAGGTTCATCCTTACTTTATCGTCACTTTAGAGCAGGTCTACCAGATAACCAGGACATGGAGATTTGTTTGAGGCTTCCTATTAGTGGACAGCCATCCACGCCAGGTCTTAACACCTCTAGACTTGACCCTACTTCTGAACAGTGTCCTAGTCAGCTGGAGCATTCTTTGCTTTTACCAGACACTGTACTCCAAGTTGAGTCACAGAAGGATCATTCATTAGATGGGGTGAGAGCTGATGAGTCATATAACCCTCTTGTGATAGAGGTACATAGTGATGATGAGGATGACGTCGATGAGATTGTTGATCTTATTGAGACTCCGAGTGATGATGAGTCAGACTTTTAGAAGTTTGACCAAGAGGTTCAAGGAGTTCAAGAGAGTGTATCCATAAATACCTTAGTGTCTAGTTCTGTTGTACCTGATCCTGACCATGATATATCAATAGAGAACTTGGTGTCTAGTTTTGTTGTACTTGACCCTGACCATGGTACATATGTAAAGGTCTTCATGTCTAGTTCTATTGTGCTTGACCCTGACCTTGATACTAAGCAAGAGATTCATGTGGTTCAGGAGGTCCAGGTGAGTGTACCCATAGCGATTATAGTGATTAGATTTGTTGAGCCTAAGCTTGAGCCTGACATTATTTTAAACACTAGGTTGTATCTTCCATCTGAGGGAGAACCACTTGTGCCCAAAATATACATATTCGTTGAGGAAGTGGTTCATACCCCTAAAGTCTTCATTTCCCTAGTACCTTTTTGGGACTTAGTTTTTAGTTATTTTTGGAAGGTACTATGAAAAATGAAGGGTGTATTGGAGAAACACTTGTCACGTGATTACCATCTATCTACTAATGGGTGTCTTGAGATGGTAATCAAGAATCATGGTCCTTTATTGAGCTTAAAAACTTTACTAAGATGTTTAGTCAGTGTGAGCCTCGAGACATGGGGTAGTGCTCTGTCTACCATAGAGTTTGTATACATTAGTTCAGTCAATAGGATAACTGGCATGAGTTTATTAGAAATTATCATATTTTGTGGACCCATGGTTCTTATAGACCTTATATCTATGTTTGCATTTCATTGTCTATTTAAGTTTGCATCTGCATCTGCATTGCATTGCATTTTCATATACTTTACTAGGAGATCAGGCATAGAATTGCTATGAGTAATGAGAAATATAAATATTCGGCTGATTTGCATTGTTCACATCGTGACTTTTAGGTTGGTGATTTAGTTATGGTTCGATCGCATGTGAAGAGTTCGGGACTTTACAAAGTTCTGAACAAGATTGGACTTAACACCTATGTTTTGGATATTTCGACTACTTTGGAGATCAGCCTTACCTTTCAGGTTAAGACTCTTGTACCTTATCATAGCTATTTGATACCTGATCCTCTATCTTCCATGGTTACTCAAACCTTAGTCTTTCAGTCTCCCTAACCTATGCCACTTTTGCCATCAGTTACTATTTGCAAGGAGGAGATTGAGGTCATATTAGAGGATCAAATCATTTTTACTAGACGAGAAGGTTATCAGAGATACCTCGTCAAGTGGAAAGACCGGCCAAGGATTGACAGTATTTGGTTAACAGAGAGCAAGCTACGACAGATTGGCAGTGATGTTCTAAATCGATATAGTAGCCGTTTATCGTCAAAGATGACTCTTTCTCAGGAGGGGAGAGTTGATGAGGACATCATGGTTGAGATGGTGTTCACAATTATTCTAGGTTCTTTTGTTTAATCTATTTAGTTTTATTTTATTTTATTGGTGTCTCTTGTAAAAGGGGAACACAGATTTTTTAGGGTTAGTCTTTTGTTGGTTATTAGAGTATTTT
>JAOXJP010109889.1:0-14141 GCA_025762735.1 Platanus orientalis
ACACTTGTATACTTGCAAGTAAAGCTACCATGGATTTTTGGTTCATTAAGTTGGATCATTAGTCTAGGTGTAACACATGCCTTGTTAGTTATGAATTTGAGTGTTTAAAGTCCTTTTATGTAAATTAGAGGTTTACTAGATTTTTCTCAGGCCTAATGCCTATTTTAGCTCTCAACGCCTGTTTTCCTAAAGCCTAAATTTTAATTCAGTGTGAAAACAGGCGTCAACCTATGAACTGTCCACAAACTGTTCTTGAATTTAACCTTTTTTTACCTATAGGAGACCCCTCAAGGTTCTAGTCTTTAGAGGGATGATTGATCCCTCTAAATGGCTTGTTGTTAACCCTTTTAGGGTTTGGAATGAACCTTAGGAAAAGGGGGAGAAAAGAAGAAAGATAAATTTTTCTGAGTTACAGGCCTAATGCCTATTTTCCATACACCTGAATTTAATTTATGGTGAAAACAGACATTGGGAAACCTAACCAAGTAAGCACTTTAGTGCCACTGTTTGAGGTGTTTGGAGGGGTCCCAACACTATGAGACCCTAAGTTAGGGAAAGAGGAAGTCTCCTAGGGTTTCAATGTGCAACCCTAGGGGTCCTAGGCTTAGGCCATGTGGAGATATGATCTCCCAAACTCGGCCATTCAGTCATCTGTTATAGGCCTAACGCCTGTTTGTTCGACGCCTAAATTTTAATTCAGGAGAAAAATAGGCATTGGGTATAAAACCAGTAGCCATTAAGGTTTTTGGGCCACCCAAGTGGGGCCCAAAGGGGGAGCTTCTCCTGGGTCTTAGGACTAAACCTAGGGCAGACTCACACTTAACTAAATTTTGGAAAATGGTGCTATTTAAGATCCAGACCTGACTCCTGAAATCCATCCCAATGCCAGAATTCTTGTCCAAAGCCTGATTATTAAAATTAGGCATTGGGAAGAAATCAGGGCCCACAGATATGCTGATGCACAAGGATGGATCTCATTAGCCAGAAAATGCCTTAGAACAAGCCCTGGGATAATCAGGGCTCCTTGGGATGGGTCCTAAATCTCAATGCTTGAATTTATCCCTGAAGCCTGTTTTCTCAATGCCTATTTTTTAATTCACAAAAAAAAAAATAGGCATTAGTTGTTGGGAGAAAATCCAATAACTGTATTTCTCGATTTTGGAGCCTCTACGGTTTTGGAAAAATCCTAAAATTAAGCATGCTTATGACAGATATACAGAGGAATAACATTTAAAAATTAAGATCAAAATCATGCATGGATTATCAAAAATAAAATTGACAAATATTCCTACAAATTAGGTCTCAAAGGACCCAGTTTTTTAGGTTTGTTTGGGGGTCATTTCGAGGCCTTCCACAGCTTAAAAAATTACCAAATTAAATATTGAACTACCTCTATATATCTATTACAACATATTCAAAATTTGGCTAAAGAAGCCTTATACAAAATTCAAGAAAAATTCGACATTAAAACTGGTCGAAAATAAGAGCAAGATAGAGGCTGTTGAGCCTCTACCTTCTACCCAATTTTAAGCAAAGCTCTAGTGTAAATTGGGCAGCATAGAAGTTGCTAAATGAACATAAGGGAGGGGAGAACATGGATTTGGATAGGGTTAGGCTTACCTAGCCAAGGGTTGGGGGTGAAGCCAAGCTTTTCCCTATTTTCTTCCTCTTTTTCTCTTTGATTTTAGGGTTTGTAGTTGCCAACCCTGTTCACCATGTTATAGCCCTAATTTGGTGGAATGGATGGTTGGATTAGGGATAGAGATGATGGGGATCAAGGGTGGGGATCATCCCTATCCTAAATGTAGTGTAGGGCTAGGATGAGTTTGGGATGTGTAGTTGGGATTAGTTTGGAAGGAGAGGCATGGATAAATGACATAGCTGGTCCAAGGGTTAGATTAGGCTTAGGCTAATCTAATGGAGGGTTGGATGGAGGGTGTGCTAATGAGGTTAGATAGGGGAAGACATGGAGGTGCCATGGAAGATGTCATTTGGAAAAAGCTCATTAGGTGCAAACTTAAAGGGTAGGCTTAAAGGTGCTTGATGATGAGTTATGGGAGGTTCACTAGGGATTTGAAATCCATCTAGGGGATCCTAAGGTGGAGGGTGAGAGAGAGAATCCAATGATTCCAATGAAAGGGGTGTGGGTGATTAGCTAAAGATGAGATTACATTAAATGCAAAATATCTCACTTTAGCTAATCTTGAATAATATCCTGATTTTTTACTTTTTTGAACCCTATCGCTGTCGTCACTCCGTGTGAGCTCCTATGCTTGGAATTCAGCCCAATCAGTGTCATTTTTAGATGTTCCAGATGCTCTGGTCGCACTGGTTTAGTTAAAACCAAATTACGAAAAGGGTAAGGTGATCAAATTAGGGTTTTTTAGCTAAAAAAGCTCTCAAATGTAAATTGGAAGGGTAAGATGGTCAAATTGATTAGAGGGTGGCCCAGGGATAGATGCTCCCAGGTCTAGGTGATCCACAGCCTCTGACTGCGAGGGATTACGGTACTCGAGCAAGAAATTAGGTCAAAAACCATTTTTTGAATAGTTTGATAATATTATACAAGGGATGCTCTGGCTGTTCTGTAAAATGCCACATCGGGCCATATTTAGAGGATTTAAAGTCTGAGGAGTCTTGAAGACACAGAAGCTGACAAATTGGCTGCTGAATTCTCGGGCAGTCGCCGAGGGTTTTTTGAAGCAAGGTTGCTTGACTAAATTAAGCTTTTATAGCTACCTGAAGCTGAGTAATATTGAATGGCTAATCATTCCCTAAATCAGGGGTTCATAAAATGCTTTATTGAGGACAAGGAAGTCTCTGAGAAAATGGCCCTAACCTCATTGCATTCTGAGTCCAGCAAAACTCTTAAGAGCATTTTATGTGCCAAATACAGACGAAATGCGCTTTTTCAGGGTTTGGGAAGAAATGATTGCTTGGCCCATGGATTTTTTGTAAATTAACATGGATCTTATAGTCTCACGGTTCTGAATTTACTATGGTGTGGCCACTGACTATCTGAATTTTTGATTTTAGGTGCGCTCCTCCCAGGAGTTGTTTGAACACCTGATTTTTAGACCTAATTTTTCATGCTTTTTGGAGTATTTGAGGGAATGTTGGCAAATGGATTTTGTGAAAGCCCTGGCTCCTTAGATAGCTTTTTGAAGGCCTCGTGATTCTGAAGAAATGGACACTGACTAATCCTGATTCAGATGCCTGGAGATCATTCTGGCTCAAAAAAAGTAAAAAGTGGAAAAACAACTTTTCGACCTTTTATGAAAGATTCGGGATTTTACTGAGGTTTAAGACTTTGAACTTTTCATCTTAAACTTGGAGGTTAGAGGCTAAGGTTGAGGCCGCAGACCTTTCTGGATTCGAAGATCGGATAAATCTCTAAGAGTTTTTGCAATAGTCATTTCTTGGTCAGGATTTTCACAGATCGGGAGATTAGCTAAAGCTATTCTCAAGCAGTGTCTGACTTGTGATGAGTCATTTGAAGAAGAGAGACTCAGGGGTGCATAGGATCTGAAATTACATCTTTTGGACCACAAGAGAGGTTCCAAGGGTCCTTTGAGGGTTCAGAGGTCATTCTCTGAGTAGAAAGGGTAAAATGGTAATTTTTTGCCAATGGGTCGAAAAAGGTGAAAATATGAATTCTTTTCCTGTGATGCTTCATGACTGGAAGACTTATGTTGGCAAAGAAATTAAGTGATCTGGATGACAGATAGTGAGTATTGAATTTTTTAAAGCAGAAGGGTAAAGTGGTAATTTTTTTTACTATGATGCTTTAATGTAAAAAGGCTTACAAGAGGTGGAAAACTTACCAATGACATGTATGGAGTTCTAAAATGTGGGCCCTCAAAGTCCTATTGATGCTTTTGAAAGATATTAGGGTTTGTCCTGAAATTGTGCTTTTTGGGCTGTAATAAGGTTCTTTAACTGATTCATTTATGACTAGGACATCTGGAAAGACTTCTCCTAGAGTGCCTAACCTTCTCAAGTTTAAGCTGGCTCTTCCTAAGCTGAGGGTGCTTAAGGTCCTAATATCTGTTATGCTGTCTTTATACCATCACATGACCCGAGTCAAAATTTGGGTGTTAATAGAGGGTATTGTCGATCCCTCCAGAGCACCAGCACCTAGGATTATCCTTGACATTCTTGCTAGCGAGGATGAGGACAAGGATGAGGAGTCTAATGATGATGCGTAGAGCTTCTTACTAATCATTTTGATGGATTTTGATGTATTTTCCATTTTCTTGATATCAACCTGTAAAACCTTTGAAAATGAATGGAAATATTAGTTCTTGTTTTACTATGATCTTTTATCCTCTATGCTACGCATTTCATATATACACCTTTGGTATTCATGACAAAAAGGGGGAGAGTTAAGAAATATTTGGTAAACATTTGCTAAAATATTAAAATTTTGACAATCTAAGGCAATTTCTCAGAGGGAATAAAAATGAATTACCTAAGTAAGGGGGAGTAAAAACATGAAGATTAATGGAACTCTACATGTCATTAATCTATAAAATGATCAAGCGAAATTCTTTAGACTATTTTTGCTGAACTCACATTCACTTACACTTATCATACTTGATACCTAACATCAAGAGCATATGCATTTCATCACATTCATTTGCCTCCTTGTATGTTCATTATTATTTTTCATTTAACTAGACTGGTCTTGGTTTGAGAAAGGTATATTTTTGTCAAAAGAATTTCAATATCCTAAAGCTAAAGCACGTTGCAAACGAAGAACATCAAATGAAAAAACCTGAGCATGTATCAAGGGGGAGAGCCAAAGAAATTTACAGAAGACCTGGCTTAAGTTAGAGTTCATGAGTTTATTGTAATATTCATTTTGTACTCTATTTTCATGTATTTAAGTTTTGTCATGGAATTTTTAAAGGGGGAGATTGTAAATGTAATGTATTATAAATTTCATGATCTATAAAATACATGTATTGTAACATAAATAGAGTTATGTTAGAGTCTAGGAGGTTCTTGAGTTTAAGCATCATGAAGATCATCATTAATCACCAAGAAAGCCTCAAGAGGACAGTCCAAGAGTTGGCAAATCATACTAAAGGATTCACGCACTATTCCAAGCTATCTCAAGGTAAATCAGGTATTGTATGGTAGTTTAGGTGAATCAAGGGTCCAAGGAAGGGTACTAGAGGTCTTAGGACCTTCCCGGACCATGGAGGGATGATCCAAAGGCTTCTATAGCAGTTCTAAGGATTTAGAAGGCAATATAGGGGATTTGGATCGATCCACATCAATCCAAACTATTTGGATCGATCCAAACTTATTTTGATTAATCTAGGATCAATCCAACAACTCTCAGGTTGCAGGTTTTTAGTGTTTTCTGCATTTAGAACAATCCAAGATAGATCTAGGATCGATCCAAAGTTGCAGTAACACTGTATAATGGTCTAAACTTTAAAATACAGTTTCTAATCAATGGGTGAGATCTTTTGACCATTTTGAAAGGTTCTAATCCAATGGACATGAGTCATTTTTGTTCAATATATAAGGAGCAGAACTCAAATGAAATGTAATGGTCATGAATAAAAAATCACTACTCTCTTGCTCTTAATTTGGAAAATTTGTGAGAGATTCAATTCTCCATTCCATTGGAAATCTCTCTAAGCTTAGATAGGTAAATCATTACCCAAAAAGGATCATTCCCTTCTTCCACCTTGTTCTAACTAAGGCAAATCTTTAAGTGAAAGAAACCAAGGTGTTGTCTAAACCCTTGAAAAGAAAGGTGGGCTTGATAGCCACATTGTGCTCAAGAAGGAGCAACCCATCAAGATTAGCTCTCTAGCTTAAAGAACCAACTGAGAAGAAATTGGGGAGCAATAGTTACATCTTGCTCAAGGAGGAGCAACCCCAACTTGTGTGCAAAGGCAACATCAACCTACAAAGAGGTAAACCCTTGCCTTAACTTTTTATTAAAGTTATTGAGACCTCTCCCGCCAGAAACATCAGGGGAATTAGCACTACCGCCGGAGACACCGGTAACATGTACCTTTACCTCTTCCGCTAGAGACACCGGAAGAGTAGACCATAGACCCCACCCGTTGGAGACACCAGGTGTAACTTACTTTGCAAGTAGACTAGGTTTTTGTTAATTTTATCCTTGATTGTAATATCTTCAATCTTAATAAAATTACATAGCTCGGTGGCGAGCATTCGAGAGTGGATGTATGCCGTTGTGCCAAACCACTATACATCTTGTGTACATTTGTGATTGTTTATGGTTTTCCTTCTCATATATCATTTACATTATTAAGCATTATACATATTGAATTAATCTCACTTGTAGAACAATTGAACATATTCATATCTGTATGCACAATTCAATTGCAATTATATACCGAAACAATTTAATCCATTAAGTAATATGTGAATTTGGGGGCAATCTAAAAAGAATATTTAAATAATCCTATTCACCCCCCTCTAGGATCTATACATAGGAATTTCAGATAGGCATTGTGGCCATCCACCAGTAGCTTTTGATTTGCGACAATGTATGTAGAAGTCCCATCATTGAGAACTTGACGATGGTATACTGAACTTATGAGGGGCTAGGCTAAAGGGTGGCACCAGATGATGATCCTCCCTCATCCTTCTTGATGAGACCCATATGTTTGAGGGTCCTGTCTTTCTGCATTTTGTAGCTACTTTGAAGGGAACCTTTGTCGCTGTCATAAGGTGGGTGATGAGTGTGGGATAGGGAAGACTGCCCGTGGAGTGCTTCACCTCATGAGCTTTGATCATCAAGTAACAAATAATCAAAGCAATATCAATCCTTTGTGACTCAAGGATGACATCGATGAGGTAGGCGGTATCGTCGATGAGATCACTTCGGTGTGTAGTGGGTAACATGTTATAGGTGAAGATCTAGTGAAGCACTTTGACCACTGGTCTACAATTCTGATGCTTGAGATTCTTGGCCCATGGAACGAATCGACCACACAACCGTTGAACATGATCCCTTTTCTACTCCAAAGAGAGCTTGTGAATCGAGAAGGCAATGGGTTTGTTGGTGACGCAAGGGACACCAAGAAGGTTAGCCAGAATGTCGGGGCTAACTGATATGGGCATTCCATTCATAGTGGTCTTGAAGGAGCATTGGTCATTGTTGATGTTGAAGAAGTTGGCATAAAAAATTTAGACCGCCTCTTCTTAGATGGATCCCTTCACAAAAAATATCGGAAGCCATCGACGGGTTTCGCTGTTTCCCAAGATGTGAGCCATGCGGAGTGTATCGGCTTCAACATACCTCTCGTAGATGAGAGACCTCTTGGGAAAAAATCTTCTCATACCTCTCTAAACTCATGGCATCACGGCATGGAGAGTAGGAGACGCCATCTTTGTTCTTCGTGCATTTCCTGGGCGAAGAAGACACCATGGGACATTTCCTAAGGTTTTGTGGAGGTTAGGATGACTCCCCTTGTGATTTGGACGATTTACTTGTGGTCATCTTCATCCTTGGAGCCATGAAGACACAAGATTAAGATTTGAGAAGGATTGGAGAAGGGAAGATTAAAGGGAGGCATGGTGAGTCTTCTGGGATGCCAAGAGTTACTATCATGTGGGAGAAGATGGAAAAAAAATACTTGGGTTAATGGTTTTAAAATGCATGCAAACATTGTCCAAAATTTTCCCTTCTGATCGATCACGAGATCTGTGATAGCTCACATTTATGATTGATCACAGATCTTGTGATCGATCACGAGGCTTGGGTCAGAGCATTTTGGTCATATTTTTTGGGTGTGACTCCACACACCATGGCATGAACCTCAGCTTCCTTTGAACCTTTGACATGTCATACATTGAGTCCAAGCTATATTGATTGGATTGCAAAGAAAACTTACACAGTTTATGCTTGAAAAACCCAAGAGGGTTCCCTAAATAGTGCATAGGCCAATGACACTTCGAAGATACTTAAACCGCTTTGAATCAAGAGTTTTGGTTAAGATATTAGCAAATTGATCTTTGGTCTTGACATAGTCCAAAGACACAATTTTCTCTTCCACTAATTGGTAGATGAAATGATGTCTAATGTCAATGTACTTTATCCATGAATGTTGGATAGGATTCTTGGAGATGTCGAGGCACTCTTGTTGTCAACAAATAGACTCATGGTGCCTTGCTCCAACTCGTAGTCTTATAGCATTTTCTTCATCCATAAGAGTTGGGTGCATCCACTGTTAGCTACACTATACTCAATCTTGATAGTTGACAATGAGATGGATTTTTGTTTCTTGCTATGCCAATAAATAAGCCTGTCAACATCCAAATTTTGACTCGTGTCATCTAATGGAATTAAGAGCAGCAAAGCAGCATTTAGGCATAAAGACCTTAAGCATCTTGGTTTAGGGAGAGAAAATTTGACCCTAGGTGGTTAGACATCTCTTATGAAGTCTTCCCTGGATATTTCAACCACAAAAAAACATCATTTATATCATACCATGTGTAGTGAATCGGCCCAAATACACCACTTCGAGTCAAACCTTTAGTCCCCAAGAAGCATTGGTAGGACTAGGAGGGTCTACACTCAAGCCCACCAAATACATCTTCAGTTTCTTTAGCCTTCGTAAGCCTTCCTATAGCGATGCATCAATAGGCAAAAAAATTATTATTTTACCCTTGGGCATTCAAAAGCCAAAATTTGATACCTCCACACATTGTTTACAAATTCTTCAGCCTCCATAAGTATTCCCATGACAAAGCATCATAGGTAAAGAGTTATATTTTTACCCCTTTTAGCAACACAAATAAAAAAATTACCATTTATCCATTTGGCCTTCAGGATTTACCCCTAGACCCTCAAATGACCCCTAAAGCTTCTCCCATTGCTTGATTTGTGTAAGGTAAGGTCTTACACACTCCAATCTCCACCACCTTCAAGGAACTTATCTCAGAGCAAAAATTTTTAGAAACTGGCAACAACCAATTTCTCAACCTTCAAAAACCCATCTTTCAGTCTCAGAGTTACCTTCAATAAGTCATTCCACCAAATCAGAGCATCTGAGGTCTCTCACCCCTGTGAAATCTCAAATCTTCCTTAAGGGGTTGAAAATCAATTTTGCCTCCGTTTGCCATCTCTTGGTCCATAATGTTCTCCAAACCTCAAAATCTCGATAAGTTAGTGCCCATCTCTCTAGATTCACGAGGCCCTTGCAAAACCCCCTAATGGGAAGGAGCATTGAAAGAATCAATCTACCCAGTTTTTCCTGATTACTCAAAAAATGAGTTACACATTCAGGAAAAATGCCATGTATTAAACTGAACCTCGAGAATGCATCAGAACTCCGAAATTCGGTTTGTTAGTGGCCACCCCTCAATAACTCCGAGACCTTTGATAACCCATCCCCCTCAACTGCCTCGATAACTTCTGCAAGCCTACTCACTACATTTTTTCTAGGTTAGGATGGCACCCAGTTCATCTGTATTTGGCGCTCAGAAAGCCTCCAAGAACTCTATTGGACTTAGAATTCAGCTAGGTCAGGTCAATTTTCTCAATTTTTAACCTGCCCCCAAAAGACTATTTCACAAATCCAAGCAACAAAAGGTCCTTGCTAGCCCAACTCTGTCATTCTTCAATGAGCTGCAATATTAGTTTATTGTTATGCGACCTTTCTTAAAAAAATCCTCGGTAATTGCTTGGGTATCTGTTGGATGAGCTGTCAGCTCTTGTAGATTCCAGACTCTCTAAGCTTCGATAAACCTTGAACTCTAATTGGCACAGAAAATTATGGCTTTCACACTAAAATTTCCAGCCAAGGTCTCTTTGGCTGCCCAAAAAGAGGTTTTGAGCCCCAATTTTCTGCCTGAGTAAGAAATTCGGAGTAGTCAAAGCCTATGGCTCACAAAAGCCAAGGGCCACCTTTTGTCTAAAGATTCTAGAAATTAATTTGACTATTTTTTTCCTCTAATATTTATCAAAGAGCATTTGAGGCCAGTAAACCCCTGATTTCATCCCCTTACCTTTATCGTAATTTGGTTCTAATTAATCCACTGTGATTGGAACATCTGGGACTTCAAGAATGGACACTGAGTTTGCAACTCTCTAAGCATGGGAACTCAAAAAGCAAGTTGGCCAATAAGGGGTTCGATTTTTCTAGAAATTAATACATTAATGAGCTCACCCTCATGATTTTAGCTCATTAATGCCATTTAATCCATTCACACTTAAATGCTTTATCCCTCTCACCTTAGATTAGGATCCCCATATGCACCCTATGTAGTTCCCCCTTGGATTAATCACATGGATTTAAAAAATCCATGGAGATCTTGATCCACCCCACCATTTAGCACCTTTAATCCCCTCCTTTGATTTCCCTCAACCAATAAAAATGCTTTGAATTGCCAACATGACCCTATGCTTGATCCCTATTGGTCCATGTCACCTATCCATATGAACTAAACCAAATCAAATCCCACCCTTGCTTAAACTAGCATAAATCTATCATACCCTTTGATTATTGTCATCCAATCAAACCCTATGGATTTGCCAACATGGCCCCATGCTTGATCCCTATTGGTCCATGTCACCTATCCATGTGAACTAAACCAAATCATTGATTAAACTAGCATAAACCAATCCCCTCCCTTAATTCTTATCAACCAATCAGAATGCTTTGGATTGCCAACATGGCTTTAAGCTTGATCCCTGTTTGCTCATGTCACCAATCCATGTGAACTAAACCAAATCAATCCTACCCCTTTCTGAATAAAAGCACAAACTAATCTTCCCCTTTACTTTGGCAAACCAATCAGATTAATTCATATTGCCCAGATGGCCTTAGACTTAATCCCTTTTGGTCCATGCCACCCATCCATGTGAACTAAACCTAATTAACCCTAGCCATTGATTACCTTGATCCCCTAGACCTATCTTGGCCCTTAGCTCAATCAATTTGAAGCTATAAATAGCCCCAAATTCTTGCACATTATGGCTGGTCCCTTGAACAAAAAAGAAAAAGAAGGGGAAGAAAAGGAAGGGAAGAACATCAAGCTTAAGCTCAAGCTCAAGTCTAACCCTAACCACTCCCCAAATGCAGGTAAGCCCTAAGCATGCCTAGGATAGTTCATTTATGTTGTTTAATTTCATTCACATGCTGTTATGCTGCCCAATTTCATGTCATTACTTTGCTTCAATTTGGGTTACACAATGGAGACTAAATTGTTCCATTGCACTCCATTTTGAACCTTTGTCCACTCCTAATTTTCTCCTAATTTTTGTACTGCTTGAAATGAGCCCGAATTTTGACACAAAGTTCTCAAGAGGGAGGCAAAACCATGTTAAAAATTTGGGGATTTTAGAAGCATGTTAGGACCCTAAGATGGCCCCACAAATAGATCACAAAAATCTATTTTTTTGTGACCTAACTTGTTGAATTAATTATAGATTTTTTATAGACCTTTGTAGACATGATCATGAGCTAATTTTTATATATGTTATTCCCCTGGTACATATCTCTCTTTGGTAGAAATTTTAAAAAATTTCAAAACCCCTAAGGGGCCCAAAATCCAAGAAATCTAGCTACTGGATTTGCTCCCGGTAACTAATGCCTGAATTTTATGGAAATAAAATTCAGGCATTATACAAATAGGCGTTAAGGATAAATTTAGGCATTGAGATTTGAGACCCACCCTAGGGAACCCTAATTTTCACTAAGCCTAATCACAAGCCAGCATAACCCTCCAAAGTCCAACCTTGTGCTTAAACACCTTTGTGGGCCTATATTTCTCTCCCAATGCCTGAATTTATTTAAGGCGTTGAGAAAGAAAAAATCAAGCATTAAGCTTGTGTTAAAAATCTAATTTTCAAAAATTATTTGTGCTCTGTCTATAACTTAGGGTCTATCCCTAAGACACGGAGGGAACCCACCCTTCTGGGTCCCACACATGGGGCCCAAAACCCAAGGTTGGTTGCTGATTTTAGCACCTGACACCTAAATTTCCCCTCAATTAAAATTTAGGCATTGAGAATTTATGCGTCAAACTACAATTCAGGCGTTAAGCCTACTCAGGATGACCATATTGCCCTCTTCTAGGGGGTAGCTCTTTACTCCCATAAGGATCCCACCTTCAAGGATTTATCCCTTTGACCATAGAAAACCCCCACAGACCTTTTACAAGGGTCCTACAGCTCTAGGACCCACGTAAGCACTTGAAAAACTCAAATCAAATTGTTGAACCAGTCAACATTTAACATTTGGAAATTCAGGCGTTAAGCCTATACAAAATGACTTGATTGCCCTCTTTTGAGGGGCATGTCTTTGTACCTATAAAGGTCCTGACCCCTAGGGTTGTACAGTATGACTCTAAGGAACACCCTCTACCCTTATCTAAGGGTCTCTCAATGCTAGGACCCACAAAAACATCCAAACAAACAAGGTTAAAATACTGATCTGATCAACTTTCAACACTTGATTTCACCCTGAATTAAAATTAGGCATTGAATATTAAGGCGTTGGCTAAAATTCAGGCGTTAAGCCTGAAACACCAAAAAATACATACTTCCCTTTTTTAATTCTTTGCATTAGGGTTAATCTCAACCCTAAAATAAGTAATTGAACCATTTATGGGGGTCCACAATCTCTCAAAATCATGAACTTGTGGGGTCCCTCCTGATAATTAATGACTTAACTAAAAGGCAGGTTTCTGAATTTTTCATTAGCCAATATATGAATTTTCCCTAAATTAAATTCAGGCGTTGGAGGTAAATTCAGGTTTTATGCCTGAGAAAAATTATAGAAACCAACAACTTCCTTGTTTTACGAACATGGACTTCAACTTAACTTAGAATATGTATGGATGAGAGAAGCCACCCTAAAAAGGTGGGTATTTGGGGTGCCTAACACCTTCCCCAAATGCTACTAAATAATTTACCCTCTATCTCAAGAACTTATACCAGTTTTAGGAGCTAAACCCCTAAACCTTTGGGTTTAGGCTTCTTCCATTCCTCTCGAGGGGGAGAACCGATATCTAACTTCATCGATTAATCCCAAGTTGGTGGCGACTCCCAACAAAGCCTAACCCCATAAAGGGTTAGCAACCCCTTATCACTCCGAGTGCGTGCCCACAAGTGAGACAAGAACCAAACGTGGCTTAAAAACCCGAGAGGCACACTACCCCAAAACCTTAATGTCCACAAAGGCTGTTTCCTATGTAAAAGCAACTTCCACTCGTGCTCTTGCGATCCTTCACATTGCCAGCCCAGTCAACATCTGAGTAACCCATGATCTCAGATGTGTTGTCAATGGCTATCATAGCCCAAATTCTGTAGTCCCATGGACATAACGGATAATCCTCTCAGTTGTCTTAAGATGTAACTCTTTGGGAGCAACTTGATATCTAACACTTGAACTTACACTAAAGGAAATATCTAGTTTGATCATAGTTAAGTAGAGAAAGCTCCCCAATGATGCTCCGATAGTAGGTGGAGTCGACCTAGGTTCCATCAAGGTCTTTAGTAATCTTGTCACTTATGCTAATGGGGGTGCTAGCTGGTTTGTCTTCTTGCAATCCAAACTTGGTAATAAGGTATTTTACAAACTTGGTTTGGCTCAGAAAGATGCATTCATTGGTTTACTCTATTTGAAGACCTAAGAAGAACCTTAGATCTCCTTCCATGCTCATCTCAAATTCTGACTTCATTACTTAGGCAAAATCATGAGACATCTCCTCATTGGTGGACCCAAAAATGATGTCATCTACATATATTTGAGCAATGAATATATGACCATTTTGTTTTTTTACAAAAAGTGTTTCGTCAACACTTCCATGATCAAAATGGTGATCAAGAAGGAATCTGGTGAGCCTCTCATACCAAGCTCTTGGAGCTTGTTTGAGCCCATAGAGAGCCTTCTTAAGCCTATATGCATAGTTGAGCAAGTGAGGGTCAACAAAACCTTCTGGTTGCTCTACGTATACTTCTTCTTGGAGAATCTCATTTAGGAATGCACTCTTTACGTCTATGTGATACAATTTGAATTTTAGATAGCATGCAATGGATAAAAGAATCCTGATGGACTCCAAATGTGCAATATGGGGCAAATGTTTCCTCAAAGTCAATGCCCTCTATTTAGGCATACCCCTTTGCAACAAGTCTAGCC
>JAOXJP010109900.1:0-14141 GCA_025762735.1 Platanus orientalis
CCTTCCCTAAAAACACTCTTATCAAAATCGTGAGATAAGAATAAACCTCAACTGTTTTAGAAATACTTTAATATTGATTACAATAATCCTACACTCTCTCTTTTTGAAGGATACTTAGGTATTCAGTCCATCCAAAACCCTTCTTAAATTTCTCAACCATATCAACTCCAAAAATATCTCTTCTAAATTAAATATTCACCTTGATTCATTGCTTTCTTCATTGTACACATCTTTCGTTGCAAAAAAAACATACTTCCTAAAATCCGTCAATCATATATATATATATATAAAGAGTAGACTCAGATCCCTTTGTTCTCTCATCCATGTGGATACTCTAATCAAATTTTTAGTTCATAATTTTTTCCAAAACACTTTCAATCTAAATGTTTCCTAATTAAATCTGTTGCTATTTTTAATTTATACGTCTCCTATATATTTTTTACAATTTCGAATCCTTTACCCTCTTCATTTCACACGTTTCTACCTATTTTATATCTTAAAAAAATCAAATCTTTTTCCAAAAATCTATCCCTAGGTTGGAGATATGAAAATTAACTTAATATAACACTTACAGGATTTATTATATTTTGTAATTGATATATTATCATCATTCCCTAAAACCTCTCAGTTTCAATATTCTCACTACCTAAAATTGCTCATTTAACAAATATCTATTGATTAAGTTTTTTATTAGATTTGGTAACTCTAGATAATACAAACATGGAGAGCAAATAAGTTCTAAAATCCCTATATCTTCTCCCGCTCTCTCATAACTACCATCGCCTGATATTAGAAGGAAAAAAAAAACGTGTGGCATTTTCCTTTATCTCTTTTTCTCTTTTATTTTTTTTTTTGTAAAATTCCTTTTATTGAATGTATAAATGGTAGCCTCGGGCCCATTTTCTCTCTCATCCACATGGGCATTATTATCAATTTTTTTAGTCATAATTTTTCCTTTTAACACCCTCCCTAAAAACACTCTTATCAAAATCATGAGATAAGAAATTAAGAAGAAACCTCAACAATTTTAGAAATACTTTAATATTGATTACAATTATCCTACATTCTCTCTTTTTAAAGCATACTTAGCTATTCAGTTCAACCAAAACCTTTCTAAAATTTCTCAACTATATCAACTCCAAAAATATCTCTTCTAAATTATATATTCACCTTGATTCATTGTTTTCCTCATTGCAAACATCTTCCGTTGCAAAAAAAAAACCACACTCCCTAAAATCCCTCAATCCTATATATATATATAAAAACAGTAGCCTCAGGTCCACGTGGACACTAATCAAAATTTTAGGGATCATTATCCTCTGGTCCACTCCCATTGTGTTCCACAATACAGCACTCAGGAGGGAGTAACACGTGTTCTTCACTTAATGGCAAGGAGTAACGGTGACGAGAAATACGGCTATAGGATTTTTTAAATATTATTAATCAAATATAGTAACCCACGAAGTCACGAACGAGAGTTAGGGCGGGTATCTCTCGTCCAAATCTTCTTCTAACGGTGGAGCAAAACCAAAAAGAAACCAAATGGCGACTCTGCACAACAACGACAATGAGCAAACGGAGGATCCTAGCCATAGGACGAGCACCTAATCCACTGCCGTTGCCGGATCGCCTGCTGCCTGCTGCCTGCTGCCTGCTGCTGGTACGTCTCTCTTTCTCCTCTATATTCCCGGTGATCATAATCTAAGATTTGAACGGTATGCTTTAAACAGAAGACGGCATAGAAGAACTATTGAAATCAGCAGCCACCTTGGACTTCTTAGCACTGACAAAATCTTAGAAGACGGCATAGAAGAACTATTGAAAGAAGTAGAAGATGATGACGATGATGAAAGAGACGATGAACTTGAATTACGTAGTGAAAAAATGGAACAGACGATGAACTTATATCTGAGTGCAATCTCAAATAAAGTTCACTCTAGTGGACGGATTAAGTACCAGTTGGGAGGGAGTAGTCGTGAATTGCCCCGGATAATGTTTATATATTGCCTGAGTGATGAATAACCCAATGTTTCTATGCCTGTTTTTAACATTACTTGACGGAGCTTACATGCCAAACGTTGGCTGCTCCTAACTATGAAGATCGGTCTAGCTCTTGGTGTGTAGAGTATCTTCCTTTATCAATAGTGTTCAATCCACGAATTCTGTTTAGCTCTTGGTTAGTACTGTATTCATTGAGCTGTCTTGTTTGACATGTTGGATTGTATGTGCGGCTTCTAAATGTAGAATCCTGGCTGTTATTTCAGTCATTTGTTTTACCTTCATTCCATTCACAAATATTTGATATGAAGATAGAAAGTTGAGTTTCTGTATGTGAAGTAATTTGTTATTCCACAAGGGTCTCGAAACTTGAGAAACATAGGTACTTGGTTTAAATATACTATTTCATTAGAGAGATGCATGTTTCACTTGAAAATCACCTGAGTGAATTAAGTAAAAATTAGCTTTATCAAGTCAAATTATTTGGTGTAGTGGAAAGTATCAAAACCAAAATGGACTGATCCGTGCTATGAACAATTTACTCAGATTTGGTGGAAATTAATATTGGTGCTGCGCCTTTCCTCTTGACCTTCTCTAACACTTAAAATATTTGTTTTATTGTTGGTTATGGGAACAAGGGACTATTTTTTTCTAAGCCTTTGTTGGTTTGGAAAATTGTAAATGTAGGACATGGTAGGTTGATGTCATAAAGGACACCCACAAGAGAAATTACTCAATTTCTTGATATCCCTGAGTGGACTTGTTTTAAAGTAAAGTATACACCTACAACACTCATGCTTGTGCTCATGCACTTTACAACCAAGACCTAACCTACCGAACCTAAACTTTAGCTTGAGTTGGGCAGGGATGTTCAAGTTCTGTTTGGGCCTGGATGATGAAGTTTACAAACTCAACCTAATTTGAGCTATGCTTGGCTTGAGATCTCGGGTAACCTAACCCAATCTGAACGTTTGAACCACAACCCTTATATATATGCAGGTTAATATATGCAGTTTACACTCATGCTCGTTTAGTAGTTTTTTTTTTTTCCGGTAGAAAATAAACTTCATTAATTAATTTTGCACTGTACACAAGGTCTAGTTTCTTCATATACAATGTCATCTAACCACAGCGGAAAGTAACCTGTCCATAGTTCTGGATTTTGGCAGATAACTCCATGCTTTGCTAAAGCATGAACCGCTTTGTTTAAATTCCTGCTAACATGGATAAACTCAATGAAGCCCAACTGTTAACTAACTTTTCCTATAATGTTTAAAGGATGTTTTCTTTCCTCAATTTTCACACTGTAAACCACAAATGTCAGCAAACAGTAGGCTCAAAGCAACCGACTTACTGGTGTGATTATGGGAATTAACTTTAGCATGGTTAACTCAACAATTTTTTTTCTGGGAAAAGATAACGTAATTCATTAAAAAAAAAAAAAGAGAAATACAAGCCCAAAGACAAATAGAGGAACCGAAACCGTCTATAAAAATGCAATGCTTTCCCACTCGAAAACCTATTCATGGAACCTCATACCTTTGAAGTCAATAACAACATAAGCCTAAAAAATACCAATGATAAAACACTATCCAAAAGACTATTTGGGTGAGACTTCTGCCCATCAAAGATTCTCTCTGGTTTTGCTCCTTCCAAATGCACCAGCAAATAGCAAAAATGGCTAACCACCATGCAACTTTTCTTCTATGGGAAAGAGTCTTTTTGGCATAAAAATCCACCAAGAAATAAGGTCAACCATCGACTTTGGAGTAGCCCGTTCACAAGTCAAAATTCTTTGTCCAACAAGTAAAAAAAATGTCATGGACAATTTGACCAATTTTCTTGCACATGCATCGTTTGCTGCAACATTAAAAAAGAATATCAGAACTTTGAAATAAACTACATTCATCTATGGTGTTATAAAAATTATACACTCATTGTGACATAATCTCATTAGCATTCCAAAAGCACACACCTTTGTAGGTTTTTAATTTGGAGTCATAGGGCGGTATAGCATGGTGTTCAATGGTGACACAAAACCACCAATATGCTGGTATGGTGCTGGGAAGGTTGTCTGCAATCAAAGGGTGACATATAAATGAAATCATAAAGGATTACAAATAACAAACAATATTAACAAGGCAGTGTAATGTGCATTACCTGGATCATAACTGATGGGAAATCCGGTTGAGTATTGAGTGGAGGAGGTGGTGTTGGATGCTGATACATAAAAGATATCAATGGATCATAATATGTAGGGATAGAAGCTTGGAGAGTCATTTGAGAAGTAGTTGATGACATGCTCCCTTTGCATTGCGGTGCTATGTGTGCCCTTAGTGGTCCCCTTTAGGATAAATATCAAGTAAGTCAGCACCATCTCAATTATATGAATAAATTTATTTTATATTACATTAAAGATTTCTTGTAGGTTGATGGATGATACATACCCTTGTGGATCTTGAAGAAGAGCCATCTACTTGTTGTTTTGATGTTCTCTTTTTTCTATTGGTGGCCCTCTCAAGTGCACTAGGCATTCTTTTGAAACTTCGAATTTGTACACCTGGCCGTTGTTTCAATCCTTTTTCCTTTCTAACATCCCTTAAATTGGTGCTTCCCATTAGTTCTCCAGTTGCAAAATCTGTCTCATGGTTGACATGGGGTTGCTTTTATCACCCACACTCTCCTTAGGTTGTGACCCACAGACCATCGGTTCATTGATACTTGAATTTTTTAACATTGTTTCAGTCCTTTCCAAAACTTTACACAAGCTGGACATTGCAAATTTATAACATTCTAGGGTATCTGCAGCCCTTACCCCTATCTTATTAGATATGGACCAAATGTCTTTATACCACTTAGCTACTTCTTTCTTAGGGTCCACATCTGCTTGCTCAGATTGTTCATTCATCGCCTCAACGACCTTCGCATCCTTGGTCCACCTCTTCATTATGTATTGCAATGGTACATTCTTAACATTATTGTGATCCAAAACCTTTAAAGCATGTGAGCAAAGGATCTCAACGAAATGATACCTCTTGCAACTACAATCCACATCCAACTTTGACGACTCAAACTCCACATTTTGATCGTGTTTGCTTCCTACCTGAGTAATCTTGTACTTTGTCATGGTACCCTCTTCAGCAATCTTGTGGATACTACACAACCATGTCTTTCTTAATTGGTGCTGAAACATATTGTATACTTTAGGTGTGTATACAGAAGCTGCATGTACTAGCATCTCGGCCTCGAATGGCATAACAAGTGTGCTTTGGCTTGCAAAGAAGTCGGCTTTTAACTCTTCGTACCGACGATCCACTAACATTCTACTGAAATGTTCAAAGAAGCGAATGATGTTAAACTTATAATTCACATAATACTTTAGTTGGTTGTTCATGTTTTCACTTTGTTGTGTTGTCATCATGTCGGTGCAAAATGTATGCCAGCCATAAACTAATACCCATTTCTCCCTCTGATCAAACAATCTCTTCAACCATTCATCCTCTTCAACATTGTATTTACATATCATTGAATTCCAAGCTTTTAAAAAGTCTTCCTCACACTCATGGTCATAAATACAACTAGTAAATTCCCTTACAAAATTTGTGTGTCTCTCGAATACATGGCTCAAGTTTTTTGCGGCATTCTAATATATATGCCAAATGCATAGCCGATGCTTTGTTTCTGGCCACTTTGCTGCCAACGCTTTAGCCATGGCCGCATCTTGGTCAGTCAGCATTGTTTGAGGTCTTTTCCCCACCATTGCCTCTACAAAGGTATCAAACAACCACATGAAAGTCTTAGCGGTTTTCATCGTAAAGTAGTGCTGCTCCAAATACCACTATTTGGTTATGATGATTCACCCCCACAAACATTCCAAAGGGTCTGTTCTCGACATTTTTCCTATAACTAGTATCGAAGCATACCATGTCCCCAAAATGCTCATAATCTAACTTCATCCTCCCATCAACCCAAAATATATTTTGTTATTAACTCAGCCTCATCCAATTGAATCCCATAATAGAAATTGGGATCATCCACCTGCATCTATCATAAATGTTGTAAAACACCTCCAGCCTCGCCTTCTTTCACCTAAACTGTCCGTTTAGTTCGCAAATAATTGTTATGATCTATTAAAGTGATACCTACATGTTCACATCCACCTGCATCAATAGACATAAGTTTCATGCCCATTCAAGGTTTAATACCACACCGATCTGCCTTATCAGCTTCAATAGCACGTGATTTTGTAAATAGACGTTGTGATTTCAATAAGTGTATCTTTTTTGGGGTAGTCAACTCATGAGCATGCTCTACGACAAACCTAACAATGCGAAAAATACCATTTTTTCGATTTGATATCTTCATATGTGCTAAACATCCATACCTTGTGATTGGACGAGGTTGTTCCACTTCACTATCTCGTTTATCCTCCATTCTTTTACCTTCTCTAGAACAACAGAAAATACGATCTATAATCTCACATTTCTTGTTTTTGTGGTTATATTCTTTTACAAATGCTGAACCCCATTTTTTGTGCATAGAGATTGTAAAAATTATAAGCTTCATTCTCATATTGAAACTCCATCCCAATATATGGGTTCATTCCTGCTTTAGCTCCTAAAGGATCATTTGATTCGATACTATCTCTACCTGGGGAGCAAGGAAAATATGTGGAATGCCTTGGCCTAAAATCGAATAAGTTAGACTGAGTATATGTCTTTGATGGTGCCCTAAAAAATGCGACATCAAATGAGTATGCAAACATAATTGGTATAGAACTTCAAATTTAAAGCATACCGTTCAAATGTAGGTGTACACGGCAACTGAGAACCATCATCAATTAATGTTGTTGAGGTCGAAATGTGTTCACCGATTGCTGACTTTTGAGTAGGCATTTCACATTCAACTCCTAAGTTTTCACACATTAACAAGCTCAACATCCTCCCACCACTTTGTACAAAAAAATGTATAAACAATATAAACCAAAATAGTTGGCAATTGTAATAACTCTATGTTGAAGCAAATGAAACTAATAATGTGTTGACAACTCACTACAAAATATATTGGTATATTTGAAATAAAAAATATGAGCTGATGATGAAGTAAATTAATTATTTCTTTAACCTATTAACATCGTTGTATACATATATTTTTTTTAATTGAAGCTTGAGATCAAGATATTGTATTAGCATGAAAAATACCTTTTTTTCCTTGTAAAATAATCGTACAGTAAAAGTGAAATGTTTTTTTTTCTTTTCTTGAATACAAAAAATTAAAGTGAATAGAGGATATTCATAATGCTTATGGCTCATGTCTCATTGACTTAATTCACGAACTTGGTGATATGGGTTTTTGAGCAGGATTCAATGCTGGTGATATCTAGGTCGTGGTCCTCCATCAAACTTAACACTGATGGGTGCTCAATGGGATATCTTGCCCCTTAGGCATTTGACAAAATATTTAGGTACTGTCATGGAAAGGTCTTATAGGTTTACCGTGGTCTAGTTGGCTATAGGGACTCCACTAGAGCTTTAGTTTTGGTTCTCTGTCAAGATATCCACTTGTCACACTCCCTTGGTATTGAGAGTAGCTATAGAGGGGCCTATTTGGTCATAGTGGTTATATCATTTCCTAACAAAGACTTGTGGTGTGGCTTCCATCTGCACTTAATTGATTAGGATTTTGGTGAAAAGTTAACAATCAACGTCGAGGATATGGTTAATGTGAACCTTAACTGGAGAGAAGTTGTTCCACATCCAGATGATCGTCTGAAGATTTTTTTATCTCAAGTGTCAGTTAGGAAAGGCAACAGATGATCGTGCTTGTATTCATCTTTTTAGATTCATCAACTACAAGTCAGTGGCTGTGGTCTGCCGGTTTGTTTTTGTACTCCTTGGGAAGGATTATTTTTTCAGAAAAGATCAGAAAAATTGGGAAAACATATATTGCTACTTGGGCAATCATGCTTGTCTGGTTGACTCAGTATGTAATGCTAGGTTTGTTTTGTTGGAGCCTGATTCTGAACTAACAACTCTTGTTTGGCTTCATAATCTTCTTAAGTGATATGTTCTCCTTTTCTAAAATTTCATTCGTTGAGCATTCAGTTGTAGATGTTCTCCTCTTTGCTAATTTCTAGTTAAGATTTCAAGGACAAGTATCTTAGATTATGATCATCGAAAATATAGAGGAGAAAGAGAGACATATCGGCAGTAGGCAGCAGGCGATCCGACAACAGCAGTGGAGCAGGTGCTCGTTCTTTAGCTAGGATCATCCGTTTACTCGTTGTCGTTGTTGTGTAGAGTCGCCATTTAGTTTCTTTTTGGTTTTGCTCCATTGGTAGAAGAAAATTTAGACGAGAGATACCAGCCCTAACTCTCGTTCGTGACTTCATGGGTTTATATATTTGATTAATAATATTAAAAAATCCTAAAACCGTATCTTCTTGTCACCGTTACTCCTTGCCGTGAAGTGAAGGACATGTGCTGCTCCCACCTGAGTGGAGTATTGTGGAACACAATAGGATCATTTGTTTGCTTGTTGTCATTGTTGTGCAGAGTCGCCATTTGGTTTCTTTTTTTTGTTTTGCTCCATTGGTAGAAGAAGATTTAGACGAGAGATACCCGCCTTAACTCTCGTTCATGACTTCGTGGGTTTCTATATTTGATTAATAATATTAAAAAAAAATCCTAGAATCGTATCTTCTTATCACCGTTACTCGTTGCCGTGAAGTGAAGGACACGTGCTACTCCCACCTGAGTGGAGTATTGTGGAACACAATGGGAGCAAACCAGAGGATATGGATCCAATTTTTAGTTCATAATTTTTCCCAAAACACTTTCAATCTAATTGTTTCCTAATTAAATCATTTGCTATTTTTAATTCATACGTCTCCTACATATTTTTTATAATTTTGAATCCTTTGCCCTCTTCATTTCACACGTTCCTACCTATTTTCTATCTTAAAAAAATCAAATCTTTTTCCTAAAATCTCTCCATAGGTTGGAAATGTAAAAATTAACTTATGACACTTGCATGATTTATTATATTTTGTAATTAATATATTATCCTCATTCCCTAAGATCTCTCTCTTTCAATCTTCTCACGGCCTAAAATTGCTCATTTAACAAATATCTATTTATTAAGTTTAATTTCCTATTAGATTTGGTAACTCTAGATAGTACAAACATGGAAAGCAAATAAGTTCCAAAATCCCTATATCTCCTCATACTCTCTCATAACTACCATCTATATATTAAATATTAAACGCCTCATATATACTAGAAGGAAAAAAAAAAACGTGTAGCATTTTCCTTTATCTCTCTCTCTCTCTCTCTTTTATTTTTTTTGTAAAATTTCTTTTATTGTATATATATTTGAGATGAATTTTTTTAATATTTAAAATTAAACTTTTTAATCCCATTTTCTAATATTTTTTCTTTAAATTATCCATAAAACTGTTAAAAATCAAGATTGATAGTAGTTTTCTTTGATTTTTCTCATTTTTTAGAGTGCCATGTGGGCATCCCTAATCTATTTCTTTTTATTATTTTTACCTAACTTATGTCTATCTCTCCTCTTAATTATCTTTTCATTATTATTTCTCTTAATTATTTTTTGTTCTTAGTTTTCATCATATACCATTTTAATTAGGGATGTGCATGGGCTAGGGCTAGCTTGAACCCGACCAGCCCAGCTCGAAATTTGGCCAAAAAAAGCTAGGCTTGACAAGGGCCTACACCAAGGATAAAATCCCAAACCTTTTTTAAGATCGGGCCAGGTTGGGGCTTACCTCAACCCAACCTAACTTAAGTCTACCTCTCCTCTTAATTATCTTTTTCTTATTTATTTTCTTATCATTTCTCTTAAAAAAATTTGTTGTTATATATCATTAAATACCATTTTGATTAGGGATGTGCATGGGCTCAAACCAACTTAAAATATTTTTCAAATTAAAAAAAAAAAAAAAAAAAAGGTACTCAAATTATAATAGTAAAACCTCCTAAAATTGAGATTGATTGTAGTTTTCCTTGATTTTTCTCATTTTTTAAGGTGATATTTGGACACTCTAATCTCTTTCTTTTTATTGTTTTATCCAACTCATGTCTATCTCTCATCTTAAATCTTTTCTTTATTTATTTCATTAATATTTATCTTAAAAGAATTGTCATTACATAACATTAAATACCATTTTGATTGAGGGTGCACATGGGCTTGAGCTAACTTGAACCCAACCCAAAATTTGACTCAATTTAGGACCGAGCTATTTAATGACACTTCCTCCACACATTTAAAACAAATATGAACCAATATGTATCTAATTTGATTAAATATCGATTCGTTTAAAAAAAATATTCGATTATAAATGAACCGAATACGGATATATATACATCTGTCCGACTATATATATATACTATAGGTTATTTTACTTTATACATACTATTGTAAGTTACGTTACAATATAGTGGAGTTTATAAACACTATTAACATTAACCCTAACCTAACGGATACAAATATATTAACCAAACTTAATGAATTTGTTTAAATGGATATATCTGTATTTGTATATGATATGAAACTAACTTAACGGATATGAATATGAACCTATATGTATTCGATTCAATTAAATATCTGATCATTTAAAAATATATCTAACTATAAATGAACCAAATACAAATATGTCAGTATTCAAATCATATCTGGTTTATTTGCATCCCTACTTTTAATTCCATGTTATAATTTTTTTTCTTCTTTAAATTTTCTATAAAACCCCCTAAATATTGAGATTAATTGTAGTTTTTCTTTATTTTTCTCATTTTTTAGGGTGACCTGTGGACACCCTAATCTCTTTCTTTTTATTTATTTTTATCCAATTCATGTCTAACTCTCCTCTTAAATCTTTATTTATTTATTTATTTCCTTATTATTTTTCTTAAAAAAATTGTCGTTACATATCATTAAATACCGTTTTGATTAGGGATGTGCATGGGTTTAGGCCAACCTGAACCCAACCTGGCCCAACCCAATATTTGGCTCGAAAAAGCCAAGCTCAAGTTACACTCAACGAGAGCCCGGGTCCAAGATAAAAGTCATACCTTTGTTAGGACCGGGCTCGGGCTTACCTCAGACAAAGGCTGGGTGCATAGGGTTAAAATTACAAAAAAAAAAATTTAAATGAAAAAGGGTACCCATAAAAATGGGGTGTATTCAAATGAACATTTGCTTTATATTTGGAAAAGACACCAAATTAAAATAAATCATCACATCTAAGTGATGGAGAATTGAGAATGCAATGCTTAAAAAAAAAAAAAAACTCGAGCAAACTTTGAGCCAACTCGAAGCCCGATAAAATAATTATGGTCAACCTTGGGTTTAAAGTTTCCAAATTTTTTTTATTTGAGTTTGCAATTACTATAGCGGGCTGAGCTCTGGACCTACCATGGCCCAATCTAAGCTCGGCCGATGCACACCCCTAATTTAGATGTTTTTTATTCAAAAGATTTTTTTATTAGAAAGATTAACTTCTTTCTTTATCTCTCTAATATATATATATATATATATATATATATATATATATATTTATTTATTTATTCCAAGCTCAAGTCCATCTGTAGCCCGTAATGTACAAATATTGGGCCTATTAAGGCCCAACGTAAATTTTTTTCTTAAAAAAAATATAATTTTTATACATAGACATCTCCTTACCCTTTTTCTTCTTAAAATCTATCATTCAAATAAAACCTTTTTTAAATTAGTAACTTTGTACCTCTTTCTTAATAAATTAAATCTCTTTCCTTACTAACTAAAAGTTATATTTTTTATCATTTTCTCCTCCTCAAAATAATTCCAATTTCAACACCATTCACATGCTTAAAAATACATCCTAAACTATATTGCCCATGTGAATTCGCACCGGTTCACAGCTAGTATATATATATAAACAATAGCCTCACGCCCCTTTCTCTCTCATCCATGTGGACAACTTTATAAATTTTTTTCTTTTGTTTTTTCCTAAAATACCCCTTCTTGTTTCTTGCCTCCTCTCTTTTCACTCTATTTTACGACTTCTTCTAAAGTTCTTCTTTCCTTATAGAATCCCTCTGTTTTTAGAACTCTTCTTTCCTTCTACTACTATTCCGTTTTAGAACTCTTCTTCTTTTCACTTGTTCCAAATTGATTCCCCATCTACAGAAATCAACAGTTTGAAGATAGTCGAGGCCTCCTAATATTGTGCAAGAGATTTGGCCAAGCTAACTTTGTGATACAATCTCGCTCGGGTAAAACCTTTGTCTCTCTAGTAGAGACGAATAAGCTTTTGCCGTTACTTAAAGCCTAGGGTCACTGTGTCTTTGATTTTATTGAGATTTCGGTAGCATAACGTTTAGTTAATGTTTGAATCAAGAGTATGTTCAAGATGCTTGGAGTGTTTTCACGACATTAAGATCGAGCTACCTCAACTCTTGAGACAAACAAAATCTCCAGAAGGAGAGTGCAGTCTCTAGAGGAGTGGATAACTGGAGACCTCAAGGCTAGAACCTAGTTCTCAACAACCAAGTAATGATGGTGAGTGAAGTGGAGATGGTACGTGGAGAAGGTGTGAAAGAGGATGTAGGGTGAAATGTACACAGCCGTGGGTTAGGAAGGATGGGTGTGCAGCCTCTTCTTCTTCCTTTTCACTCTCACGAAACAACTCCTGGTTCCCTTCCCAGCCTTTTAACCTCATGCTTATTTTCACCAACTTCTTCAATAAAGAACCTCACTCTTCCCTCTTCCACGTTCAGCATATATACAGAGGAAGAGGGTGAGAGACCCATTCGCTAGCTCCATGTTATTTGCACAATCTGATGTTGCTAGTCAAAACAAGTTGACCTTATCAACACATGACGCTAGGTGAGCAACATGGGACGACCTAGGTTTACATGCTTTGGGTTTTCATGAAGTTCGGGTTAGGATCGATGGAGGGTTTGAGCTTGAAGAGGAAATTTGCAGGAAGGCAGCAGGGTGTGCAGATATGTCAGCTACAATAGGGTTTTAAAACCCAAGTTTATACACTAAATAGGAAGGGTACAGGTAAGTCCAGGTGACTTGCGACTACCCTTTTTTCCGTTTTGGAAAACAGGGCATTCGCATAGCCTTTATATGTTTAAAATATTGAACATCACTTTGTTTTATTTCCTCTTCCACACATTTTATTTACACAAACCTTTCTTTCATATACGAAGAAAGTTCTCCTCTTACTTTTTTCCCTTTTGGAATAAAATCTTCCATCTACTTCCATTTCTTGAATTAATAATTCACCTTTGTGGTGTGGTTGCTGCAACGGGGATTTTCTTCAAAGGTTGGTGTAAGAAATTGGGTCTATCGTGAAGGGAAAAATCTTAACCGAATATCATTCATAAAAGCTGTAGAAGCGTTTAAAAAAGAAGCGTTGTTAGAGAAGTGCACTTGATTAGTAGGTTGCTATTTTGGAATTGCATTCCTCAAAAACTCTGGAAACTTTGTCCATGACGGGAACTTATTCGTGTTCAAGAGGTAATTTGCCGGAGATGGGCTACAAATTGATTGATTGTCCAAAGAGAATGCAGGGATCATGGGTTTTATAGATGATGTTCAGGGAGGCTGAATCCATGAAGAAGACGTGCAAGGATGCGACATCAACAATCAACTGTGTGCCACTGAGCAAAGTGCAACATGGTTTCACTGGGGGGACATCACCCGAGATCGGCACCAGTGAGTCCAGTACAGTGAATCTAGGAAGAAGATAGTAGGAGCACTAGCTTTTTCATTACACTGTCATCATCTTGTGGTTCCTTCCTATGGGGTATGGCAATGCTCTTTGAATTCTGATTTGTTATGTGGATTTCAAACCGTTGATTTGATGAAATATATGGTTAATGATAAAAAAGAAAGATAGAGTTGGTAACATAACTACTATGAAACAATTGGTTTGCACTTTTTTATATGGAGCACTCTAGCCAAATGTCAAACCAACAATTGTTGATCTATAATGATATTATTGATGGTCCTGTAAGGTGGTTCAATAGGTACTCTGTAGTCCACATACCAGCACATTACTTAGATATAGAGGATAGGGATGCAACATATCAGGGGTCCCACGTACAAAATCATCTTGCTGAAAACTAGCC
>JAOXJP010109911.1:0-14140 GCA_025762735.1 Platanus orientalis
TACGTATGAATGAAATTTGTACTGATGCGTTGGAACAGCACCAAGGGGTTGACGCATCAGTTCCAAAAAGTGACTTACACTTTTTGGGGGAGCGCTTATAACTTTTCAGTGCTGATGTGTCCGCTCCCTAGCACCATTTTGGGGGAGCGCTTATCACTTTTCAGTGCTAATGTGTCCACTCCCTAGCACCATTCAGATGCATCAGTACAAATTTCATTCGTACCTAATCTTCTCCAGGAAGGAAGTTGATACAAGAGAACGTGGAATTCCGAGAGAATCCTTTGTGTGCAATTTGGTGCGCAACCTTATTATGATTCCCACAAACATATTTAAAATTTGATATCATCAAAACATTCTTTAAGTTGTAAACAATCCAAGATACTAAGCTGATCTGACCTCCCAATGGTAGAAGAAGGATCATTTGACCAAGAAATAATAATGAAATCGTCCCCTTTCAAAATGATATGTGGAGACCCAGTTCCTTTGTCATCAAAGGCCAAGCCTAGCTGCTTAGCATTCAGCCATTTGAAGAGATATATCACGATGTGATTCAGATCTGGCAACAAAAAGAGAACCCAAAAATTCCGTAAGCATGACCCCAATACCAACCTTCCTATGCTCCTTGTCAACTGGTCCATCAAAGTTGAATTGATATTAATGAAGCCACTGCGGGGACCAAAGAGCATGCTCTTTAAGAATCGTAGTAGAGGCGAGGCTTCACTCCTCCTAGGAGAGGACCTGAAGATGCTTTAAAAAAGATAAGTAGTTTGGTTGATAAAGTTGAAATATTCATACTGCTAATGTCTAGTTAGTCAATTTTTTCCCCTTTTTTGTGTAAAAGTGTGGGTTGATGACACTTGTGTTGTGCAGCATGGATTTCCACCCCCAGGATAGTGAAAATCACATTGACAAAAAGTGTAAATCACTTTTTCAACGTCATGTTTCCCCCCCTACATACGGGAGGACTCTAGGTGTTTGTTAAGAGGGAGCACCAAATCTGCTCAGGGTTTTCCGTACCTTTGTATGGTGTTAGAAATGATTCATTTTTCATTTTCTCAGTCAATATTATTTTAAGAAATAATTATGAAACTCCACTTAATCTAGTGGGTTTTTGGAAATTTTTAAACGGCCCATTACAGTATGGGTTCGAATCATCTCCAGTCTGACTGGATAGATACAACACCAGTCTTTTTTCAGAATGCAACACAATGGTTGACAAAGGATGCTTTAATAAAAACACATGTACTTATATACTATGTATTTACACTAATATCCTCCTTTGATCCATGTGTATTAACCCAACCACCCTTTATCAGACAATGTGTTCCCTGTTAATTGGAAAAGGAGTGATATCACTCCATTTAGAATGGATATGATTCAAACTAGGGGTGGCAATTCGAGTTGGCAGGTCGTGTCAAATTAAGGGTATATGACTGTATGGGTTAATTTGAACATGACTCATTTAGAAATCATGTCAAAACCTTCAAACCTAGCATGACCTGTTTATTAAATAGATAACACTACATGACCCATGTAACCCATTTAATAAACAGGTCATGTTGGGTTGACACGAATACCTGACTCAAAAATTGACCAAATAGACGTATGACTTCCTCCTATATTTGTATTTATCAATACAATCTTAAATATTTTTTAATTACTCAATTCTTTATTTTAAATTTGTAAATTTATGATGGATTAAAATGTCATTTAATTATACAGGTTAAACAGATCAGGTCAACCCAACACGAATAATTAACTAGATCAATTTGGATTGACTGTAGACAAGTAAGTCAATACAAATTTTACCCATTTACTAATCATGTTTAAACGGGTTGATTCGTTTTGACCTAAACATAATTACAGTAAACCCTAACATGCTAATTTCTTGTCAGGTTTGTAGGTCGTGTCAAACATTACCACCCTTAATTCAAAACCTTGCCGTATATGGCGTGTGAGGGCTGGTGGGACATGGCAGCGTACTCGTACACATGAGTGGTAGCGATGGCAATGGAACATGTTAAATAGGTGGCCAACCCACCCACCCTGCATTTAATAATATTTAATATGTTCTGGTAAACATTATCATGCATTTAATATGATTAGCTGCAAATTACATTAATTATTTTAAAGGAAAAAATTACCATTAACACGTATTGTGTATCAGTAAAGCTTACTTACCAAACCTTGTCCGAGCGACTTACTGATAGACAATTGTATGGATCAATGCCTCTTATCACCTGAGTCAAATCTTTTAAAATAATTTTAAATACATTATAGTGCAACGTTTCTTAAAATGAGACAAATATAATAAAATTTAAAATTTAAATGAGACTTTGTGTTATTAACATTCATTGTACATTAATGTAGTTTAACTCCTACTTTAAAAAACCAGATTGGACCAGACGGTCAAACCGTTCAACAACAACGGACACATAACTGGTTCTATAGAATCTTCAAATTGAATTGGTATAAAAACCGCATCTAATTGGCAAAACCTTCCAAATTTTTACAAACCGATTTTTAAAGCAAACCAAACGGTTGTTATGTTTTTCTTTTTAGTAAAAAAATTGAGAAAAAAAAAAGATTTGGTTCCATGCATCTTTTGATCTTCCAAAAGTTCTCTTTCCCATCCAAATACAAATCGTAATCCAAGTCTCCAAAATTTTCCACTTCCTTCACTTCTCCATCTCCTTTCTCAACTCAAAGTTTCAGTCTGGTTCTCATATCTCCGAAGTTATAAACCAAAAAAAAAGAAAAAAAAGTTGAAGTCCACATGTTGTCCCGATGTCCAAGACACCATCCTGGACACTAACCCCTGGGCAGAAGATTTGTTCCCAATAATGGTCAGACCATACAAACTAACGGTTTAGGTTGAACCTGATTGAACTTAAACTGATCACCTCACTGACTCGATGAGTGATCTTTTCTCAAAACTATGGAATCGGCATGGTTTTTAGAACCGGACTGGATCGAGTGGTCTGGCCCGATTCAACATGAACCAATACCATAAACAGTTCTATAAAACTTTAAAATCATAATTTTCCAAAAACTGGTGAAAGTTGGCCGATCTTTATGAACCCAATTCTAATAAAACCAATCGGTTTTTATTATTTTTAGCAAATTACGAAAAAGAAAAACTAGACATGTGTCTTTCCAAATTCCATTCCCATTTTTCCATTAATTGTTTTATTTTTTTGGTATTTTATTATAATAATTTTTGGTATGTCTAAAAGTTAAAAACTAGGTCATAAGACTTCTGATGCATTATGATTGTTTAATTTTTTTGGTATCTTATTAGATTTTACTTATGATTAAGCAAACTGTGTTAGATCCTGTAAACAGACAGTCAAATCCGGTTGGAGCTGAGCCATCCACGTTACTGATTCGATGTCCGGTCCGGTTTTCAAAACTATGGGTCTCGGTTGATCCGGTTCTCAAAAGTTTATAAGATCCGCATCTATTAATGTTAGCCGGTAGGGGTACATGAATGAATCCTAAAATCAAGAGGGCCCCATAAAAGACAAGACCGGCCCCACTTAAACACCATCGTTTCTTCCCAAGACTTCTTTACCACATTCTAGATTATAACTGGTGGTCATCACCGATAGTAGAGGGAGTGGTGGGCCCAATCTTTGACAACAACTGGAGAAACTCAGTGAGACACACGCACCAATCGTAAGTCTTAAGACTCGCCAAAGCAGGCGTTTCAACTTTTATTCACGCTCTCTGCAAAGAAAGGCCTTCAGCTCCCCTGAAAATCTGAAATCTCCGAAACCTCTCAAAAACCCAGAGATCCATCTTCTCTCATTCCTCTCTCAGGAGAAGTCGAAACCCTAACCCTAACCCTAATATGAAGAATTGTTGTCGGAAACCCTAGTGATGACACACAAAACCACCCTAAAATCATGCCATGCTCTAGAGTCCTGCACATACCAGCTCCATAGCTGGAGGCCATTCCAGCAGCATACCCTTCCCAAAACCCTAGAATCCGATCTATGCAATCCGAAACCCTACTCCGCTCCCGCTACGAGCACAGTCAATGGCGTCGTTCACAGTAAGAGGCCTTGCCTCTCGGACCGAGCCACCAGTTTTACGATCGACAATCTCGATATGTCGAAGCTGAGTTTGTTCGAAGATGAGAGGACGCCGAGGGTGCGGCAGAAGATAGAGGGTTTCCGGTGGATCGCCAGAAAGAGGAGGCGGCAGGGCTCCCGATCGGTCTCTGGCCGGAGCAGCGACAAGAGCGGAACCCGGCGGTGCTGCTCGGTTGGAGCTACTTGTTCAGACTTCCCTGTTGCCGCGGGGACGGATTCGAGTGGGGAGTTGTTTGTGAATGGGGATGCGAATTGGGGGTCGGACGTGAGCGAGGCGAGGAATTCGAGGAGGGAGGGGAGGGATGTTGGGAGTGGGGAGAAGGAGAATTTGGGTTCTGGGTCTTTGCAAACTGGGGTGTTTGATGCTCAAGGGAACGAATCGGGTTATGGGAGTGAGCCTGGTTATAGAGGGGATGCTGAATATGGTGATGAGCTCGATGAGGAAGAGGATGATGGGCGGCAGTTGTTTTGGGGCGTGCGGTTTGGAGGTGCGTGATGCAATTTTTTTTCCTTAAAATTTGATTGTTTGTTTAATTGAATGACTAATCGATTTCTTATGTTCGTATTGTTTTAGCATAAATTATGATTTCAACCCACACTTTTCTTTATGGATGCAATACTAAATTAAGAGGTGCAGAGCTGATCTTGAGCCATTGTTTAAAGTATAATTTCGTGGATATCTCCCTCCCCTCTCTTCTTCTCTTTAACTAGTTAACTGGATATTACTCAGACAAATTCTTTTTGTTATGTAGGTCCTTGTGAATGAGATTGAATAGTTAAAAGTTGAAACATTGATATGTAGAAATCATGGAAAATAAATTCAAAGAAGTATAATGTTATCATTATTTTGATGTGGAGTACGGAGTTAATTATGTGTTTCCATTTCTGTTTTCACTCAGTAAAGCTTGAAATAGCTTAACTCCTTTCAATCTGCTGGTCTCTAGCTTACTGGGAAGTCTTTGAGGGAGAACAAGAAAAGGTTAAATGTCCTCAGATCTGGGGCTTACAGTTTACACCCAAGTCAGTATTGAGTGAGGCAGAAATCAAAGTGAAGCCTAAAATTAGCATATAGAAGGTGGCCTACATGAAAGTAATAGAATTATTCTTTTTGTTTTGGTTTTCCTGTAACACTGAAATCTTGTCCTCGAGAGAATTAGAAGATATCTCTTGTAGGTTATAACCACATGAGGAGCTTGAAGGGAAAGGAATATTCAGGCCTGAAGATGTGTTGTTGGCTCTTTAGGTCCTACTAAGTGTTCGAAGC
This sequence comes from Platanus orientalis, assembly GCA_025762735.1. Lineage (NCBI taxonomy): Eukaryota > Viridiplantae > Streptophyta > Magnoliopsida > Proteales > Platanaceae > Platanus > Platanus orientalis. Next base: position 5,362 of record JAOXJP010109911.1, read on the forward strand.
TTAACCAAATTTCCAACGTTTTCTTTCTTCTATAGGAAGAATTGATAACGGGAATTTGGTTGTACTGATGTAACTCACTGTGATAGTTGGAGCTGTATTCCCACTATTTAGGGCCGGCAGCTTGAACCCTGTCTTGCTACTCATTGGATTCATTCAGCTGACCCCAGATAATTGGAATAGGCTCCTTGATGATATGCATCCGAGTCTCACGGCTTAAAAGTGCAGTACAACCAGGTGCAGTACAACCAATGTGGTTGTCCCTTTTCTAATTGTCATAAGATTTAGAATTTAGATACTGTGGTGTGTGGTGTCCATTAGCCTCATGTATATGAAAACAAGAGAGCTCCTCTTCTGGCTTGAAGGATCTGTTACAGAGAGGTATAACAGAAGCATAGTGGTTATAGATATATAATGTGGTAGGAAGTTAGAGCTTGTGTGATATTACAAAGTGATTTGGTAATAGAGCTTGTGTGGTATTACAAAGCTATATTGATAATATTTCTTATATCATTTGAACTCATTGATGCTTCAAATCTTTCAGAAGATCAGTATTCATGTTTTGAATTGCTTGATATTTGGTGTATAGAGGTCCTCAATCTCTACAGTATATATTGGATGTGATATGACTCCATTCTTATGCTGTTAATGGAAGTACTAGAACATTCGTGTGGAACACGCTATTGATTTGTTGCCTTGCATGAACTATAATGGGAACACCTATATAAAAAAGGGGGGAAAACAAGGCTTTACGTTTGCAATTTCATTGACTTTATATCTGACAGGTCATTAAAAGAAAAAAGAGTTTGTTATCAAACAAACCTTTACCTTAAAAATCATGTGCATTTAGCCATTGGGAGATGGAAAGGCAAGAACTTATATTGGGGGACGATGACTATTTGGGCTTATGACTGATCACGTAAAATACATTGATACATGGCTGACCTCAGATAAATATATGTATTGTTGTTGCTGCTGTAGTTATAATGAGGATGGATCAGATGCGGTTCCATTCATTAGTGAATGTAAGAGTACAATAAACAAAGGACAACAAAGATTGTGACGTTGAACCGAGAAATACAATATTGATGTCTATATATTATTTTATGATACTTGATCTGCCCTGTATGTGAATACATGCATATGTTGAAATATATTAAGTATATTAACTCTAACCTCTCCTAAGGTTGTAGGAGAGACGGTTAATTGGTTTATGTAAGATGTATTGGAGCAGGTTTTAGGTCACGAGTTCAAATCTCCTGGTGGATACAATTATTCTCCTGGGCTCTCTGTGCGCATGTATGCACATTCTGTGGACTAGCACATATTGGTCAGGAGTGTCCCTCCAGAGGGAGAGTGTTGAAATATATAAGTATATTAATTCTAACCTCTCCTACAACCTTAGGGTTTTAGGAGAGATGGTTAATTGCTTTATTTAAGAGCATATACATCCCTTGCATTGGCTGCCCCAAAGTTAGATGGAGGGTTTTGTTGGGTTGCCAGTTAGAGAATTTCTGCCAATTCCTATACATGAACCCTGACTCAAATGTTTTGAGCTCATGCTTTCCCTTCCTAGATTGACTAGAATGGCAGAAAGGGGTCATGTGGCTGAACTAAATATCTGGAATAAGGTTCAAGTGATGATGATAATGTTGTGTAAAAATAAAATTTAGCACATATAAGTATGCAAATTAGAAAATGTATCTGGATCAACAGATATATGTTCAAGTTACATATAGTGTGCATATGCCTTTGATGCATGTTCTATATGTCTTTATCGCATTTAGTTCTTTCTTGTGGTAGTCTAATTCATTCTATTTAAGGTCATTTTTTGGTTACATGAGTGGGGCTGTTCTTGTCAAGAAACATTGTGTGTGTGTGTGTGTGTGCGCTTTGGGTATTAAGAAACTTCTCGTTTAATAGGTGAATGTAATCAATTCGGAGGCCTCCAGTAATATGAACTAAAAGAATACCATAGTCACTTCAATGTTAAGGGTAGCTAACTTCTAAGCGACAGCAGCTGGATAACCTTGTCATTGCCTCTATTTGACACTTCCTCTTTAATGGGGCATGATCTCCTAAAATTGGATTGGTCAACATCTGTTCACCAGGGTGATGCTGACCAGTACAAGGTTAGCTTTGGTACTTAATTTCCCTTCTGGAAATTATGTCCATTTGATGGCATTTGGTTGCTCAGATCATCTCTAATTTTTTTTGGTTTGGCTGGCAGTTTTGCTCATGGTGCTTTTGCTTTTCTTCTCCAGATACAGATTGTAATATGGAGATGATTGAAGAGAACACATTCTCAGAGCAAAAAACTCATCACAGGTGCAGGCGTAAGAAGCATGATTGGAGAATGATAAATCCGCTGAGGTAACCAATTCTATTTCTAAATGGATTCGACTCCACTGTAAGATCATCCCAATCTTTTTATTATTTGTTCATCTTAGATTATTGGTGTTGTTCCGTTCACACAAAAATATTGTCACAGTACTGAATATATTTATAAGTTTGTTCAATTTATTCTACCTTCCTTTATGGGCATTTTGGAAGTGCCTTTTATTTCATTTCCATGGGTTCCGTCTGACTTTGACCATACTTCGCACATTTCTGTGGTTCAATTTTTGAGAAAGAAAGTAAAAATATCCTATGATAAATTATGGCTTTATTGGTTGAAGATTTTTTATTTTTTGGGGGGTGGGGAGTTGGTGGGTGCTGCAAGCAACAATTGAATATTTGAATACAAAGGGTTTATCATCAGTAAGATGGCACCATTTAATGTCAGCTTAGCCACAGCTTAGCCAAGTTAACAAAATATATGACGAATTCTTCATCTTCTTCTGATCAGCCGAAACTTATAAAGAGAAGCAACAGAAAGGAAAAAAAAAATGGAGTCACCTGTATTCGAAGTTACAAGAGATTAATATTTTGCCAAAGAGACGTTACCAAGGAACTTTGGAATAGGGCTAGTAGTTTCTCAACCAAGAGCAATGCTAAGGAGACTGCCCTATCTGTTTGGCTCGTCCCTCCATTTGGAATCAAGGAAGCCGAGCAAACACTGGAGTTTCCTGATTCCAAATGCAAGGGTGGACATGCCCGGATCACAGGGTAGGATGGTCTCCATAACATTTTTTCTAATCAATTTTTTTATGAATGGAGCAATAAATGGCCAAATAAACCAAAGTCTGTCAAGTTGGTGCACGGAGGGCAACTTGCCTACGGCTCGATTTGGCCTGGGGGGATGGAATGTGGCTCTGCCTTCGAGCTGGGTTTGGGCCATCTTGGTCAATCATGTGCTAAAAGGGGGCTCAACTGAAGCCCAGATCCTTTGGTTTTGGACCACGCCCAGACCATCTGTAGTCGCTGTTCACCCTACTCTTCAGTAAGTAGTTTGGTTATAGCAAATCTGCTACGAGGCTTAAGGACTGTAAGCAGGGACCATCTCTACTATTACTGGGTGGACTCCATGTTTGTGGTATAGTGTTGGGTCTGTGCGGTCCTATTCTCTGACTATAAGACCTGCTACTCCATGTTTAGCCACGCTTTAAGTTGTTGTGGGATAGTCCCCGATATATTAACTCAGGAGCAAGTAGTTTTATGGGTTTTGGTTGGAGATAACGAGGCTTAGGTTGTCTTTGGCATACGATCTAGGATTACAATTTGAGCCTGGATCGTGATCCAGATTCCATTAGTATGGAGAATCTCGCGAAAAAAAGAAGAAGGAATGGGTGAAGTCCTGCCTTATGCATCATTCAAGATTGAATCTCGCATTATATTAAGGTGTGGAAGATTGAGCAAGCTTGGTGAAAAGCTTGATCGCGCCTGGTATCCAATCCTGATTCCCTTCTCATATGTAGAGGAAGGGGTTGCATGCTAGTAAATGGGTGGGTGGATATGATCAAGTTAAAGAAGAATTCGTCATGCAAACGTACTAATTCACAGTTCTCTCATTCCTACTCTTCAATCCTATTTAAAAGTTCACACAAAATTCAACAATTCAGGAAATCTGATGGCATGGCTCTTGGGATAAGCTCAAGCTTTTTGTGATGGTCTTACTGCATTTAAGAGTAGTTCTGATACATAATTATAGTCTAGGCCTTCGCTCGATCAATCCACCAAATTTTATTTTTTTGGGTACGATGCTTCACTTTAAGCTGCAGTAGAGGATTTGCACTATCAATTGGCATATATTGGCATCGACAACAAACAAAGCAAGCACCCCTGAGGCTCAGATGTGTGTGCACCAAGGGCATCCTGTCTACAGGAGGTCTACTTCGAAATCTGGGCTCAAATCCAAGCCCAAAATGGATTAAGCCACAAAAGCCCAATGGACCACTAACTTAAGGTCCATGCCCATCAGATGACAATGTTTGACACGATCTGTGAACCTGATACGAAATAAGCAGGTTAGGGTTGAGTATAATCGTGTTTCGGATCAAAGAGGCTTTACCCGTTTGACACCATTAATAAATGGATTGGGTTCACTTAACAGGACACAAATGTGACTCACCAACATGAATTACCACATAACCTGTGAAACCGACATAAACCCAACACGAAATAAGCAGGTTAGGGTTAACTGTAAACGTTATTTTGGGTCAAAACGGATTGACCCACTTTGACACTGTTAATAAATGAGTTCGGGCTCGGGTTCGGTTTGGGCAAAATGGTCAAACACGAATTGCCACCATTATCAATCATATTTTTCTAAGAAGAGGGGTAATAATATCATTTAATTTGAATCCACCGCTCAAGGTTTAGTACAAGCAAATTTGGGGGGGGGAGAGAGAGAGAGAGAGATGGGAAGAGGAGCAGGAGAGGCGCTGAGTGCGTACAGAGCACTGCTCCGAGCTACTCGGAAATCGTTCGCCGGCGACACGCTGATGCTGAATGAGTCGGCAATGGAGGTAAGGAGGAAATTCGAGGAGAACCGAAACGTAACGTCCGAAACGGAGATTAAGAAGCTCCTTGACGATGCCCGTGAGGCTGCGGATTTCATCTGCAACATGATCGTCCAGGCCAAACTCAACCCCAGCGGCGGTTACGGTAATTCAATCTAAATCCCCGCGCTTCTTTCTTTCTACTTAATATTTTTAATCGTCTTTGTAGTATATGAGAGGATTCTCGTGGTCTTTTTGCGCACGTTAGAACCTACTTTTTGGTCTGTTTGTTATGCCCACCATATGTTTGCTCAATTTCCATGTTCTCTCTCTTGTATATGGATTCTGTCAATTTTCCTTAATGCGTTCAAAAGAAGAGGAACAATCGTGATCTACACCCGGGAAAGATTGAAACCACCTTGATAACTTAGATGGTGTTTTCTATAAAGAATTCCTGGGTATTGAGAATATCTGGTTTATCTGGACTTACATGGCCTAATGGGACAACAGTGAGAAACTTAACATGCCTTCAATTACTCCAAGGGTTATCTCCAAATTTTATTGAGTTTGGGGTAAGTCGGAACATCTCTAATTGGCTGCCAATTAGTTGAGTTAATGAACCACAATAATTACAGGATAATGAGGTGGATTTTTGGGTCTTTAGGTTAGTGCTTAACCTGTCCAGCAGGTTATCAAGCCACCAAGCTAACTCCGAGATACAACCAAGTTTGGATTCAATTGCTGCCTCTCAACAGTTTTGCATTCCCCAAATAAAGATGAATGAAACATCTCATATAATCTTACCCATTTATGGTCAGGTATTCAAAACTTGTAAAATCTGAAAGCAAGTTCTTTGTGTTTTATTCATAGTTGCAGGGAAACTTGGTATAAGGTGGGAAGCTTGCTTCTTTTGAAGCTCATTTAGGAAGCTAATTCCATTCCGTTTTCCTAAGTGGTGAGAAGCACTCTTTCTAAACATGAGAAACACGCTTTCCAAATATGAGAAACACTCTTTCCAAACATGGAAGTGCGATGAAGCAAGTGAAAGCTATTTAGGGAAACAAGTAGAGGCCTCTGGAGAAATGAGTAGAAATGTTTGAAGAATTGACTAGGAAGCAATCTAAGAAACATTATTGTATTTTATTTAAAGTAAATCTTATGCTGTTAGCATTGAATAAACTATTGTCTATGAGATTTAGCAATGATTTTGTAGGAAAAAAAATTAGTATTGAATTTACTATTTATATTATTTTCTCCCAATCTAATAAAAAAGATTCAAAACCATTGGTTTTTATATAAGATCTTCTATAATCTGACTCTTATCTACATTCATAAAAAATTATAAAAAAAAATTTATCTACAAAAAATCTTATTTGGTAAAATCTAAGATATGGTTATGGTTTACATATGGATTTATATGTCATGACTCTTTGTTACTTGCATAGTATAGCTTTTAGGTTTTTTTTTTGTTCTTTCTTTAAGTTTTGTACTATAATTGAAATTATTGATTATAACTTATAGTTATTTACTTTATTATCATTTTTTGCTTCTCACTTCACAAGGATTTATTGAGCCTTCGTTCCCACTTCTCACTTTCGCATTGCTTCCTGCTTTCGCTTCTTCTCACTCTAGTAACTATGGTATGTAGTACGTACATAACATTGGACATTTCTTGCGTTTAATCACAACTTGTACCATCTTACTCCTCTCTAGTGCAGTCATTGGTCTTCATCACAGAAGACCGAATAATCTCAGTAGAATTGCCTTTATCAACCATTGGTGCTACACATAATCTCTCATATTATCACCTACGGTGCTACACCTAAGCACCAATGTGTACTTCCATGTAAGAGTACACTGTATATATATATCTAGTGCAGAACATTGAGATATGGATCTGGACTACTAGGTATATTAGTGCACATTAAGGTACGGAACATGTTAGATTGCTGCATTCCTAGTATGTGTTGAGTATGGTTTCCAATACACATCTGCGATGTTTGTTGAATTCACTAGTGCTTTAAGGAAAATTTTATAGATGTTAGGTAACTTTTGATTAGAAATGTTTTGTGTTCAGTGTAGTTACCACTAGTTGTTCAGTATGTTATACAATTGCACTTGCATGTCTGATATGTGTGTGTGTGCATGAGAGAGAGAGAGTAAATTACAACACGAACAGTGAACAAAATATCAAGAGACTAAAGTAAAAACAAAGAAGGAATTACTACGCATCATGAGTTCACACCACCAAAAGGATTGGCTACTTCAACCTAATGATATGTCCTAAGTGTGGTGTACCCAATCCCAAGGACATGGATGTATAAATATGTTTCGGATTTTCCTATATTATAAATATATTTCCCCTGTTTATGCCTAAGATACCAAAATGTCTATTTCCAATACAGAAGATGATCTCCTAGTTCAACTTAAAGGAACCAACACTCCATAGCCAAAATCATATTGGTCAGCATTCCCTAATTAAATGGATGTTGATGAATGCAAGTTTAACAATCCAATCAATACACTCATGAGATCATGCCCCATTTTTGTGTATATATATACATACATACATACATACATACATACATACATATATATATATATATATATATGCTTTGAGCTAGAATTTGGTTAGACATTGCCGACCTTTGAAAGAAGAAAAAGGAAGGAGACATATGAAGTCAAAAGAAATGGCTAGTCGTTATGGTCCTCTGTTCTCTGCAAGTCCCATGCAATGATCTTAGCCAATTCCCCTTCAAAAAGGTCTAATACTGGCCAATATAGGAGTATGAAAATACTCCTTTTTCATTTTACAATAATAGGCCACACTCTGCAAGTCCCATGCAATAATGGCTATCATTTTACAATAATGGCTAGTCAATATGGCCCTCTGTTCTCTGCAAGTCCCATTCAATGATCTTAGCCAATTCCCCTTCAAAAGGTCTAACACTGGCCAATATAGGAGTATGAAAATGCTCCTTTTCCATTTTACATTAATAGACCATACTCCACTAAAAACAACAGAACCAACCAAATGATGGTTGTGTAGACAATCAATGCATTTTTTAACTATAATCAATTGAGGTATGAGCTGATTATGAATAGAAAGGTTGGAGTTATAGAGGCACAAGTGTCATATATGTTCCAATAAAAGAAAGATCATAAAAGGACTGAGAAAATACAGCAAGTTAAAAACCAATTTTCTTTTTATCAGTAATATGTAAACTTTTTTTCTTATTCTCCTTTTGGTGATCAGGGTTCTTGGGATTGAAGGTTTTTGTAAAATCACCTGACCATTCTACAAAGTAATATACATAGGATCCCCTTGGCTGCCTTCATCGTTATGTCAACAAGTAGATTTGGGTTTTGTCATGTATAGTAATACCATTTATGTTTTGTTTTGGGGAACGCACTTCTCCACATGAACAACCATTTTAATATTTTAATAAAATTATCCTGATACCAATGATTGATAAACACAAATAAATAAATAAATAATATATAAAAAACAAATTTATGACTGGGCATAATTAGGCAGGCAAGTCAAGAAAGTAAAGAAATTATTACAAATTCTCTCTCTCTCTCTCTCTCTCTCTCTCTCTCTCTTGCTGATATATATATATATATATATATATATTTCTGTGTGTGTTCTAGTGGCTCAATATAGATTCAAATGATGAACTGCAGTGCACTTAATACTCTCTTTATTATTATTATTATTTATATTTATTTTGGGGGAGGGAAGGGGTAGTGAGCAAGGTTCAAAATGTCGGTGTCAATGGAAATATCGGTCAGGCCAAAATAAGACATATATTGGAAATGTCGGAAATATCGAAAAGAAATATTGTAAAAATTGTGGAAACTTAAGAAACATATTCTAATCTAACTACACATGCACAAGA
>JAOXJP010109922.1:0-14140 GCA_025762735.1 Platanus orientalis
CCCCACACCATAATATCCAAAATTTGTCATATCATGTTCTCAGTGGGGACCATTTTTTTTTTTTTTTTTTTTAAAAGATAATTATAGGTGAAGACAAGTTTTGAACCCAGGTCTGCGGTACAACACTCACAGATTTTACCAACTTAGCAAGCTGGCATCTTCTCAGCGGGGACCATTGAAATCATTAGTTACGAGTGCTGGGTTTGAGCCATGCATAGCTCTGCCAAAGCCCATCTCAGTTCATGAGCTCCTAGTCCCAAGCAAGCCAGACCAACCCTTCTCATGCCAAGCCAAAGCCCAGTTTTGATTCTTCTGCTCTAAAGAATGGAATCTTTTATAGAATAATGTTTTTTTATTTTGTTGGTAATAGAGAAAATTAGTGTTAGGGTCATTGCTTCGGTGCAATCGTAGTGGCTTGGATGTCCAGTATGAAAATGCAGATTCGAGTTTTGTGAGCAATCACTTTGTGCAAAAAACCAATCTCATCCACTTTTCTCAGCATCCTATGATTACAAGATCGACACTAGGTAATGACCTTTTTTTTTCAGTAGAATAATGTTTGATGATACAACATCACTCCAAAAATTCTCTCTTCGAAGCGAGAAAAACAAAAATCCCTTCAGGATTAAAATTTCAATTCTCGCAACTTGCGGAAATCCAACACTCTAATAGATGAGTTTTGGGAAAGTTATTACCAAACGCCATTCTATTTTCCAAGTAAACTTAGAAATGTAGAATTCACATAATCTATTGTACAGGTTCCCAAACTGTTTCAAGAGAATGGATGCTAAACACAGCCTTATAAACCTTATAAAACCTGACGCCCAACCCAAAAGGCCAAAACCAATTGTTTAGCTGGGCTTAAAATCAAATATATGCCTCCCACTAGGCTTAAAGGTACAGGCCAAGACCTGGTCCATAATGGGCCGGCCCTAAAAAGCCTGTCGGCAAGCCCTGCCCATTAAACCCCATCATGAGGCACTTATACGTATACCTACTACTAGTAACATCAACGTGGACCATGCATCCAATAATGAAGGGAGAATGACAATGACGTTAGCAACTCTTTTGGTAGCTTTCCATGATTAGATTTCCCAGGTTAATTGTCTTCAATCAGATTCTTACGCAAACGAGAGTTCATATCATCTCCAGTCTAAATAGACAGGTACCACACCGGTCTTTGTCCAGGATGTGACACGATGTCCAACGAAGGGTGTCTTAATAAATACATAGGTATTTACCACTGTGTATTTACTGTAATACCCTTCTTTGATCCGACTAAACAATTTTTTTTTGTTAGATCACCTGTCAAACACTGATTGGTAATGCTGTGATATCTTTCCATTGAGACTGGAGATGATTCAAAACCTACACGAAGAGCCTAACAAAGGTTCAAAGCTTATCCACCGCTCGTGGCTGTAAAAGCTTGACCAAAACCATTGACTTTTTATTAAAGCCAAACCAAAAGAGAAAGGGAGGTTAACCGACTAACCTAATTCACTTGATTAAAGGCATGTGATCGTAAGAGAATGGGCCCTAGCCATTACTCATATTCTAGCCCTCTAATTCACGTACTAAAATCAACATCAATGTCATTATTCCTCGCTTTTGTGCCCTTGCCATGTGTCAAGCTGTCAACCATGTTAATTGGGTACGGGTCTCATCATATAACAAAACTCGTGGGATTCGAGTTAATATGGACATTTTTTCATGTGATTTCCATTCGATTATAAGAAAAACGTTCAATACCAATGAGCATGTGACACATCAAAATAATATCGGAAAAAAAATATGAAAGAATGAAAATATCCCTTTTTTGCAAGTACATGTCAACTCCTGATTGGTGCCGCACTAAGTAGGATTAAGTCATTATCAAAGAAACCTAATCTTTTCATTGAATATACAATACAACTTATCCACGTGATCAATCCAAAAAGTTTCTCATTAGGTTAAGAGGAAAGGATTAGAGATTCAGGAATTGCTAATGAGTATTCAATTTGAATGGAAATGGCACTCATTAAAATGATTGGTAGGTAGTTGAGTCCATGGAAAAAATAATGAAGTATCGGTTCAAATTAAAGAAATGAAAAGGGCACTCATTCAAATTGAATCAATATAAGCATACACGTATTAAAGGGTTTATAAAAAGATCAAAGATATGCTTCTTAACTACAAAAACTATAAAAAAAAAAATTAAAATGCATAAACACAAGGGAAAAAAATGTTCTGTGATGAAGAAGTGTCTGTAGTATGTATGGTGAATGATAAGCTGACATACAATGTGTTTGGGGGTTAAAAACGTCCAAAAAATATTTAGATAAAAAAGTAGGTGTTCAAAAAAAGGCACCAAATTCAAAAACCCATAATGTGTTGATCAATGCACCCTTATAGAGGCCTGTGTCAACACAGATAATCATTCTCCACAAATAGGTGTCAAAACAAAATTTTCCATCTCTTTACCAAATTCCTTCAATCTTGATTAATGTATTACAGCTGTTGATTTACACAATTAGTATGTGGGAATTTTATTCAAAGGATAGATTTTTCAAGTGTCACCCATGAGATCGAATAATATCTAATGGTACAAACCTTATCTTAAAACAATATCTTTGGTGTATGCCTTTCCCTTTCAAGTACTAAGAATTCATTAATTATACATTAACTCTAACATAATTTCCCATAAAATCATTACTAATTGTCAATAAAATTTGGCAAAAGCTAATATCTTTTGCAACCTTTGACCCATCCAAGAGGTGGATCACTGTCTGAGGTCTTACTATTCTTTTGTTTTTCTAAATGAGAAATAATTAAATGGCTTTTATATCAAAAACATTTGTGTCATAAGGTCAATGACTTGTTTGCCATAAGGGTTGTGATGGAATAGACCTTGGGTCTAAAGCCAAAGTTGTAGACCCCATTCAAAACCCAATACTTAGAAATCTTAATCTTAGGAATTGATAGAAAATAACAAGGATGATTAGATGTGCTATCAAGATAAAATATACCAATCAAACGGTTTTCGCATAATAATCTACAAACTTGAAAACAAAAGTATGTTTTCTGTCAATTCTCGAGGAGAGAAAAGGGGATGGTTGTGATGGAATAGACCCAAAGTCCACAGCAGTGAGTTGAGGTCTATTGTATCATGACCCATATTTTTTAGACAAAGATAGACCCTATGCATTGAGACAAAAAGATTTCAACCTAATGGTTTTTCCACAATTCTACAATGATGAGCCTCACTCCCAAGTCCCTAAACCCTAGCCTAACCCACTTTGTTTAATTATTGGATGTTTAAGATTATCTAATCAAAGGCTCTAGCTTATCGGATCCATTGATTGATGGGTTCCATTTGATGAGCATCTTCATCTCTTATGGAGGTGGAAGTAGGACCCACTAGTAGTAGTATTATAAAAGCATAAGTCCAACAAACTTTGGTTGCCACTTTATGAACTATCTAAAGTGGAAATATTGCTTTTAGCTTTACCAATAAATGAATCTAACAGTTCCACAAAAGCAAGCAACAAATCAAGAGAATTAAGAAACATCCAACTAAAATTTTATCACTTTGGCCCATCTAATAAATGCCAATAGTTAGAAAAGATCATACACATTATTATACAATACAAGATAAAATCATAAAAGATTCAAGTGAACCCATAGAATTATGCCATTCTTGATTTAGGGTTATAATATAGTCTATTAAAAACACATACAATGTTTTTTTTTTTTTTTTTGTACGGCCCAACATCACAATTGCTTGAAGTGGGACTGGCCTAAACCACTGAGAACCGAAAACTGAGCAGGCGATACCACTTTGTATTGTTCATCCCACCCCCTCCCAAGGATTAGACCCTGGGTCTTCTCTATAGAAAACATATATGCCTCAACCACCAGAGCAGTAGAGTGTTGGCCACAAACTTGAAATGAGTTGGGCAAAGTTTGGTTCAACCCAACTCATTTTTAGGTAGGGATTTAACCAAGGCTCATATGCTGAAAAACTCTTGTAACTTGGGGGAATCGTCCACTGTTTAAAATCCTTGTCTGGCTCAAAAAGAGCCTCAGCCTATCACAACCACAAACATGGGTCTGATTTGAAATTTCCATATTTAAATTTCAAATTAAAGTCATATCACACCAAATTGGTGGTTGTGATGTGACCATTGGAACTATAGAGGGATTTCAAGCCGTAGACGATTTGCTCTATAGTCTAAGTCATTAGGAATTACCTAGTTACCCAAAGTCCTTTTTGTAATTTATTGCCGAATTATTTGAGAGAGAGAGAGAGAGAGAGTGAGAGAGAGTCTGATTGAAGGATTCCTTAAGAAACGAAAGAAATGACTGATGTGAGAAGGATTGTTTTATTGAACTCCCCCCAATAAAACAAAATCTATTAAGACAATCGAAATATTTGTTGAGCCTTAGAGTGAATGATTGGAATAGATATTCAGCCAAAGTCTTGCTTACATGGGGTTTATTCCTTCACGGCTTCCATTTTCTTAAAAAACTATACAAGCAAGTTCATCAACAACCCCATCAGACCCTATTTTCTTTTTCTTCTCTATGTTTTTATAAATCTTTTCTTAAATTCTCCTAATCTTTTTAATAATCTCGAATATTGACATATGTGGGCATTGGGAAAATTTGTCCTCAACATACCTGTGAAGGTTGCATTAGTCGAGTCAAAATTTGAGTGCTCACATGTTGATCCATATGCCATCTCATATTTTTTATCAATCAAAATCTTTTACTGGTTTTTGAAAATGATACCTTTATTTATTATTATTACTAGCAAATGTCCCGTGTAAACACAGGTGAATTTACACCCGTGAAATTTCATAATAATTTATTTGAGAGAAGGAACGGTTTGAATAATTTTACAAAGCTAACTGCAGTCCGAGATTGAGAGAGAGGTGGTGAGAAAAAGGAACAAATGATGTAACTAATTAAGAGAGAGAGAGGAGAGGAGAGGGAAACATGGGGGCACGATATCCTCTACGGCAACCCCTTGTGCGAAGCCATCACCCCAAAAAGTGAATGGGTCCCACCCCCTTGTGTCTTGCCTCACGGGGCGTCGCACAAGGGGGTATTGTAGGGGGTATCAACCCACCATGGGGTAGGGATTGGGTCCACATGGCATCCTCCAAAAAAAAACAATTTAATGGTAGAGAGTGACCCCTTGCTTTAGTATGTATGGATAGATTTTATAATTCCTCGAAATTACAGTTAAAGGATGCCTATCAACGGTCTAGATCTTTTCTCTGGCATCTCTGGATCTCGACCCTCTGTATTGTCACACACAGCTTATTCATGAAAGGACAGATACATCCGTCCATTCTGCCGCTCATGCCATATTGTCTTCTGCTCAAAATACCTGTAAAACCCCTATATAGATACACTGATGAATGGGGTATTTTTGTAATTTGAAACAAAGGAATCATTAATGCTGTAAATCAGACCGTTGGAAGGCTGAATATCGTACGCGTACTTTATCCTGATGTGAAGCAACGTTATCTGCTGATGCTGCCCTTTTTTTTTTCTTACGTACTTTTTACTATTAATGGAAAAGCAATTTCAGTGAATGGATAAAAAATGCTCACCTTAACGAATGCTACCCACTGCTTCTTCTCAGGAGGCCCACATCAGCGCCGAAAAGTGAATATGCACCTCCAAAAAAGTGAAAATCACTTTTCAACGCCGATGTTTCCGCCCCTGACAAGGAGCAGTGATGAGCGTTTGTTAAGGGAAACGTTCATAAACCGATCTCGCAATTTCAGGTTAATCATCTGTTGAGAAGATAATCAGCTCAATCACTTGAGCGTACTGCATTCAGAAAAATACACAAAAAGAGACAAGAAGAAAACTAAAATCCTTTTTTTTTTTATTCATGCAATATGCTAACTATTTGAACTGATCAAATCTCCAACCGTTCACTTTTAACCATTGTAGCGACATGTGGTGCCAACCTTCATAGCAAACTTGATGCATCCAGTACCTCAGCACAGTGTCTCTATCTTGAGGAAGGATTTTGTCTGCCTCCTTAACGAACATTTGGTCCTCTGGGTGTCAGGCACGGACACATCAGCATTGAAAAGTGATAAATGCCCTCAAAAAGTGTAAACCACTATTCAATGCTGATGTGTCCATCCCCTAACACCCAGACCAAGCGTTCGTCAAGGAAGGTGGACAAAATCCTTTTCACTCTATCTCTTATGAGTTCGGATTCAGCCTAACAAGTTCGTGAGTTGGGCCTTAGCCTCCGATTGAACCCTTAAGATTTAGTGTACCCTCCTAACAGATCCCTAAGATATGCTCATATGCAGGTTTAGACACATGACACTAAAAAGTGAAAACACTCCTTTCAAAAAAAAGTATAAATCACTTTTTTCACACCATGTTTTTACCCTTGCATATGGACAAACCTTAGGTGTTCAATAGGGGGGGGTAAAGGAGCCCAAACTGAGTTGTACTAAGTTTGTTAAATGATCAGCTAGTTAGAATCTCATGAATGTTGACATCCTGGTTCAGATTGAGAATTATGGGTTAAGAGAGGAAATTGCCTACAATTCTAAGTCCCTCTATAGTCCAAACGGTCATATCATAGCCACCAATGTGGGTGGTTTTTTTGGATCTCAAGATTTGAATTTCAAACTTATGTCATATTGCACCCTCTTTGGCAGTTGTGATACTGTTTGGACTGTAGAGAGAAGAAACTCTATATCACTTCCACTTGTAGTTGAGATGACTTGCCCTTTCTTTTGATGCAATTGAATCTTAGATGATGATTGCCTTGGTCATCATTAATGTGAATGCAGAAGGGATCGCTCATTCGCTCTCTTAATTAACCATTTTTGTGGAAAAGTTTAGTTACGGAAATCAGTTTTTTCTGATGTATTAGAATGACATCAGGGGTGGACACATCAGCACCGAAAAGTGATAAGCACCCCCCAAAAAGTGCAAGTCACTTTTTGGCACTGATGCGTCAGCACCCTGATGTCATTCTAATACATCAAGAAAAACTGATTTCCGTACCTAATTGCAACCCCTTTTGGGGCCAATGCATTCATGCTCGGGTTAAGGCTTCATCCTCCTACCGCGAAGGCTAGTGGTCAAATCCCCTTGTGTGCAATGACAATGTTATCTGCTTCTTTTTCTATGGGTCTAGTCTATAAACTGTAACTCTTTTGAATTTCTCTTGTGTCGCTCTTATCACAGAGAAAAGCGGATTTCTGTAGCTAGCTTGTGGCGACCCCGAAACATCAGCATGCTGCATTACACGTGGTGAAAAAAGTGAATCACTACTTTTAGTGCACCTGTACCACCACATGTCACAGCAGCATGGTGTTTTAGGGCCGCCGCAAGCTTTAGCGCTACAGGAAATCTGCTGACCGTATATAGAGTATACGAATATACCAATTTAATTTTAAATTTTCTAAGCACATATATGGAATTCGATTCAAAAGCGGTTATATCATCTCATTTCATTTCCGATGATGGAAATCAAGACCGTCCAAGTTGAATCAACAGTGCCCTCTATGGACTTTGGTCAACCCAACCAATACGTCAACTCTCACCAAGCCATCTTTGATCGCGATTTTGAGGGTTTACAAGTTTTATTTATTGGGCCCACCTAAATCCACCCCCATCATGAACCAACCGTCTGATTAGAATCATACGATTCACTTATCGCGCTATATTATTCGCTCGAGAAATTCCCGATATGTTAGTGTCGCTATCAATTTCTCGCAGCGGGGCCCACCCTACGTACATCCTTCCTTCTGTGGCTGCGCTTCGTCGTGAACGGATAAGGACTCCCATCAATCTAACGGCTATTATGAATCTCGAAGAACGTGTAAGATTTTTAATCGTTGATCAAAATCACTACCACTTGCTGCAGCTGATCATTTAGCCCACCACTTAACCCGACTAGTTTAACCCGGGTTAATATTTAACCCCATCAAACCCAAAAATAAAACCTTATCCCCTTTTTCCTTCCCTTCTGCAACTCCCCTGCTCGATCTAAGCTCGTTAATGGCGATTCGGAGCTCCTTCCCTCTTTCCCGGTGAAGCCACAAATCTGATCTTCAGTAAAGAGAAAATCGAAGCTTTCTGAAATTTGAAGCTCTAATGGCGTTTTCGTTGCCGGAGGAGGTTTTGGAGCATGTTTTCTCGTTCGTTCATTCCGATAAGGACCGGAATGCTATATCGCTGGTCTGCAAGCCTTGGTACGAGATCGAACGGTCGTGCCGGCGTCGAATCTTCGTCGGTAACTGCTACGCCGTGAGCCCGGAGATTGCTATCAAACGGTTCCCGGAGGTCCGATCTGTGTCGTTGAAGGGGAAACCGCATTTCGCCGATTTCAATCTCGTACCGGAGGGATGGGGAGGGCATGTGCACCCTTGGGTTGTGGCTATGGCGGAGGCATATCCGTGGTTGGAGGAGCTGAGGTTGAAGCGGATGGTGGTGTCGGACGAGACCTTGAAGCTGATCTCGCGTTCGTTTAGTGGTTTTAAGGTTTTGGTTCTGTCGTCCTGTGAGGGGTTCACTTCTGATGGACTTGCTGCCATTGCTGCGAATTGCAGGTTTTCTTTCTTAATCCTTGCTATACTCTAGTTTTTTGGGGAGATTTTGTTGATTTTTTGTTAATAGGGTTAAGATGAAACCGTTACGTTGGAGGTTCGAGTACTTGTTTATGGTCAAGGAGTAAAAAGATTTGATTTTTTTTCCGTTTTAACAGGTTTTTAGTTCCTTTTCCAGAAGTTTTCGTCAATGCTTAGGAACATTTTTATTGCTGGTTTGTTTTTTTTTTTTTTTTTCAAAAAACAAAAATTTTGAGGCTTTTTTTCTTGGGGAAGGTTAAAGTGAACCCTAGTTGGGATATCTTTTTATGGTTAATTTATGGAAAGATATGTTTTTGTTTACATTCTGCGGTTTTGTTTTCTCATTTTTAATGTGTGGAATGGAAATCCATGGTTCTGAAGCTCTGATTAGTTTTTTGTTGTGTTCTTAAGATGAATGAACAATGCGAAAAATCTAGTAAGGATGATTTGGTTTCCTGTTTCCATCGCTTATTTTGTTTTGTTTTAGGCCTTCATGATGTGGGATTCTTTTGGGGTTTTGGACAAGCTGGGTTCTTTCGGATTCCTGGACAGTACTCTTTTCCTTAACTTTTTTTTTATTAGTAAGAAGAATGGTTTTGTTTACTTAGCTCTTTTGAGAATTCTTCTGTAATGTACCTTAGGATTTGTTTGTTTTATTTTCTGGCAGTGGATAGGTAGGAAAAGTAGGACTAATTGACTAAAGAAGTTCCACTTTCTTGGAAATGCTCTTAATTGTGGATGGGATTTAGGTCTTGCATTAGATTGGGTAAAATCCTGTCTCTTTTTGTTAAAAATCGGCAAACGAAAAGCAGAGACTGGGAGGGAAAATTAATTTCAGTGTGTAACATCAACTTTCACTATGACTCCATTGCTTATTCTTATAATTTCATTACGTGGTATTGTAATTACATTTCTTTTTCTGCTGCCTTTCTTTTCTTTTCCTGCTGCTGTTGAGTTAGCAAGTGTTAAGCTTTGTTTTTTTATTGTTCTCTTTGCTAATGCAGGAATCTGAGGGAGCTGGATTTGCGGGAGAGTGAAGTGGTGGATGATCATAGGGGACATTGGCTTAGCCATTTCCCTGAATCTTGCACATCACTTGTGTCCCTCAACTTTGCATGCCTTGAAGGGGAAGTGAGCTTCTCTGCTCTGGAGCGCCTTGTGGGTAGGTGCACCAACCTGAGGACCCTCCGGCTCAACCATGGTGTGCCCCTGGACAAGCTCCCCAACCTCCTTCGCCGGGCCCCTCAGCTGGTTGATCTAGGTACAGGAACCTACTCAACAGAGGTCCGCCCTGACCTCTACTCAAAGCTTGTGGGTGCCTTTGCAGGCTGCAAGGAGCTCAAGAGCCTGTCTGGGTTATGGGAGGTGGTACCAACCTATCTTCCAGCTGTTTACCCCATCTGTGCAGGGCTCACATCTTTGAACTTGAGCTATGCCACTATCCAAAGCCCCGATCTCATCAAGCTCGTTAGCCACTGTCAGAATCTGCAGCGGTTGTGGGTATGTCCTGACTAATTTTGTCTAAGCTAATTGTAAATTCTTTTCTTTGCATGGAACTTATGAAAATGCTGTTCCAACTGCATGCTATATATGTGTATCCTGTGTTCATTTCTTGACCTAAATGGAGACAACACTACAGGTAATGGATTACATCGAAGATGGTGGCCTTGATGCCCTTGCAGCATCCTGCAAAGATCTGCAGGAACTGAGGGTGTTTCCTTCAGACCCGTACGGTGTGGACCAGAATGTCTCACTGACTGAGCAAGGCCTTGTCTCTGTTTCTGAGGGCTGTCCTAAGCTCCATTCAGTTCTTTACTTCTGCCGTCGGATGTCCAATGCTGCCCTAATTACCATTGCTAGAAACCGCCCCAACATGACTCGTTTCCGTCTATGTATCCTTGAGCCCCGTACCCCTGACTACCTAACTCTACAGCCACTTGACGCGGGCTTTGGCGCCATTGTTGAACACTGCAAGGACCTCCGGCGGCTTTCACTCTCTGGTCTCCTCACAGACCAGGTATTTGAGTACATAGGGACCCATGCCAAGAGGCTTGAAATGCTATCAGTGGCCTTTGCTGGGGATAGCGATTTGGGCCTCCATCATGTGCTATCTGGGTGCAAGAGTCTCCGGAAGCTGGAGATCCGGGACTGCCCCTTTGGTGATAAGGCCCTCTTGGCCAATGCATCAAAGCTGGAGACAATGCGATCCCTTTGGATGTCTTCATGCTCAGTGAGTTTGGGAGCATGTAAACTGCTAGGCCAGAAGATGCCAAGGCTCAATTTTGAGGTAATTGATGAAAGAGGACCCCCGGATTCGATGCCAGATAGCTGCCCTGTTGAGAGGCTCTATGCCTACCGTACCATTGCTGGGCCTAGAATTGACATGCCTGGCTTTGTTTGGACAGTTGATGAGAACTCTGACTCTAGGCTTTCTTCTTAATTCATCCATCCTTCAAATCTGTCGATGGAAGTGAATACTTACAACCTGGAGAATTGCAGGTATGAACTCTATTTTCCTTCTCAATAGAAAATTTATTTTCTGGAACTTAGTATGACCGCAGTGGGCTGTTGGCATATGCACCCTATATATATATATATATATATATATATATATATGTATATCTGCAAACTCTGCCATAGTATGCATTTGTATTTGTTAGCCTCTGTGTTCTTGCAGCATTATATATTCCTAGTATCTCAAAGGAATTAATCAGATTATGAAACACAATTACACAATAATGAATATTTCAAAAGTTATTTTTAATTTCGAAGTGAACAAAATTTGGTATTTTTTTTATTTTTTCTGTGCTTATCCAAGGTTTTTCAAATATTTGGTGGAAATGACCATATATTGAGAAATGGTGGTTTGAACCCTTCATGTCTATTGACTGTTGGTCCCACTCAAGCGATCTCTCTGGTGGATGGTGGCAATGATGTGTAGCTGCACGCTCAATAGCACCACATCCACATTCTTTTTTAATCATTAACCTAAAATCCTTTTTCTTCTCCCTTTTTTTAGCTTATGCGAGGATTGTAAGCTGCACAACAGAATGAAGCTCATCAATCTAATCTATGGATGGATCTTCAAGAACCAAACGGTCTTACTGAACTACTTGACTCTGGACAATTGTTCTTTGATGTTTGCAATCCTTGTCACTCTGAAGAACATTACAATGTTTGGGATCACTCAGTTATTTTTTTCCTCCTTAAATTCTGTTTGTATCAGTATATGGTTCAGATTGATGAAACCCAGGTTTGATTTTGAAGAAAATGATTGAAAAAGCACATTCCTATGTGCAAGCTTGCTGTCAACCATTAGATTAGAATTCACACTCGTTTTTTTTATTGTAATTGGATCACCTCAGATTCCAATCCAACAGTAAACAGCATGCTCAGATGTTGCAGCATTCACATGTAAGTGGGGTTTCAATATAGACCAAGTTTATTTATTCATATAACTTGCGATGTATTTTTACGTTTGCAAAAGGCTTGGGAAAACGTAGCTTTCTCTGAAATAAAACTAATTCACCGCCCTAATCCTGGAAGTATTTCTTTATAATAAAAAAAATCCCTTTAAGTATTTGAATTTCTTGAAACAAAAGTAGAACTACCGGTAGTGAAGTAAAAAAGGTCATTCTTTTGTTAAAAAAGAGACGATTATCTGGGCAGGGTAACTTTTAGAAGGCGAAGGATCATCTTGCTTGTTCGAGCTGTCACATAGAACCAAAAAATAAAATAAAATAAAGGTAAGCAAAACCCAAGATATAGCTTGGGATTTTGCCTGCTTTTTTCTGCTCTGTGACAGTTTCAGCAAGATGCTTACGCATGCTCGCGGAAAGTTTGCATGAGCTGGTCTATTTCCCTTTTAGAAAGCAAGGGATTTAGCGGAACCACCATCGATTGTTGTGCAATTATAAGTGCAAGTGAATTATATTGAGCTCTCACCCTCACTCTCTTGAACGATGAAGCTTCCCCCGTGATCAACAATTGGAGATGGTGTTGATGCCATCAGACAAACGGCATATGTAGAGATTGCTAAAACAGAACTTCAAAACTAAACGAAGGGTTTTGAACAAGTGCCCGTGGTCAACAATTGTCCCAAGTTCCCACTTGGGCTAGCTACAAGTCTATTGCCCGACTCCCCTTTTGTCCTCAGGATTTGGTACGAATCTTGCATGAACGAAGAAGGTTCAAATGGCATAGGGGCCAAAAAGTGTATAGCGCTGCCCAAAAGGTGTAAATCACTTTTTTGGTGCTGATGTATCTGTCCCTGGCACTGTTTGGACCTTGTTCGTTCGGGAAGGGTTCACAGCCGCTCCTTTTGGGGCCATATCTGGCATTAAATCACAAGCACTTGTCACTTGTCTATTTCCTCACTAATTCAACCCAAGTTAATTTTGGTTTTATGCCTTCAACTTGCTTCATCTCACTCATTTCCAATGGTGGTGGAGTAATTTGTTTGATCAAATCTCTTCAATCAACTTCAATTTTATCACCTAATGGTGGCAGCCGTAGGATTCAGCAATGCTTTCATTTTATTCTATGATTTCTATTTTTTGCCACTTGCTCATTTCAACGTCTGCTTCTTAATTAAATTCAAGTTAATTTTGGCCTTTAGCCTTCAATGTGAACATATTGGTGCTATCTCCTAGGCTTTAGCAAATGCATTCCTTACTGAATCTTTCATTCTAGTTTTTCCACTCATTCATTTCAACAGTATTGTTTTTTTGGATATACAATGTCATATGCTTCAGGATGCACCAAGTGATAGGAAATCATCCACAATTCGAAATCCCTCTACAGTCCAAAGATTCTGAACAGTCATATCACAGCCACAGAGGTACTGAATGAAATTTGAATTTCAAATCTCTAGGGTGTTAAATCACAACCGTTTTTGTGGCTGTGTAGGCCCATTTGGACTGTATAGTGATTTCAACCAGTACACAATTTTGTCTAATGACAAACGGATCTGCAAAACAATGGCTCTCCATCTGGGTATGGATGGAACTCAACCTTCAATCCAAGACACCCCTTTTAAATTCTTGCTTGTTACAACTCTGATGTTTCCGTGTAGTTTCAGAGAATCTGATTTTGGCATTGCAGCTGCTCGCACCAGTGACTTGCTCATATAATCGCCGGTAACTTGACTCATTTATCATCAAAAACTCTCTTATGGAAAGATGGAAAATTTTTCTTATTAAAAAAAACAGCAGTTTTTCTCGTAGTCATGTTTCCATCTGTAATTGTCACCATCTCCATTGCACAAAGGGGTCCTATTGTCACAGAATTAACTTTTCCAAGCTTTTAAGACCATGTGACACTCGTGCTACACCTTCTTATAAACGAGTCAGCATTTCCTGAAACCAACTAAAGAGTGTTAGTGACTTGAACATAACAACTCAACACACTTAGAGAGAAATAGAAAAGTTTATTAATCACTTTAAGAACACCTTACAATGCTTGGAAGCTCTTGAGTGGTTTGCAAATGAAGGGTTCTCCCCCTTTCATAAGCCTGTCAAACCCCCTCCATAGCCTAGGAT
>JAOXJP010109933.1:0-14139 GCA_025762735.1 Platanus orientalis
TTTTTATTTTATTTTTATTCCTTTTTTTTTCAAAAAAAAAAAAAAAACTCCATTCTATTCAATTCAATCAACTAATCGTACATATAGGGTTCTTAGACTTATATAAGCCTTTTTTTACAAAAGTTGACCAAAATACCCCTCTTCCTATGTGTGTATCGTCAGACCTAAATCTGAGGCTGCAATCCTTGCCTGAATAATGAGATGATAATTTCATCATTCTAGTTAATACTTGCTTGAGTAGCAAGGTGCTGGAACTTGTTGGTGTGCTCAAGAGATGACGTTCCTTGCTTCAACTGATGTAATTGGGATATGGGATCTCTATCTGAAATCTTGAGGTTTGAATCTCTTGTTCATTGTTGCCTTTAATTCTTCCTATGATGACAAGATGCCCAAGTTGGCTTTAACATAATTCTCTTTGTACTGTTGTCACCACATAAAGTTTTTTCTTTCAATTTGGCTTCTACAAACTGAAGTCTATGGTTCTCTGAAGTATCATCCCACCTGGAATATGCTTCTAGGTTATGCACTAAATCCAAATATAGTTTTGGATCCCTATTTCCATAGAAGTCTGGAACATCCAACCTTGTAAATCTGTTTGCCTCTTGATGTGCTAAGTGTAGCTGGATCAAGGATTTATGACCATGCCCTGTTACCTAACAAGAGGTGTCTCATGACTTGAAGGTTCCTCATGATGATTAAAGAAAGACTCTTGCTATGATAATTCTCCATCATGGACATGCTCTTTACCTTTCTTTAATACTTGAATATCTAAACGGAGGCCTTCCATCATACCCACCAATTGTTGAACCAAAGCCTCAAGCTTATCTATGGGGGAAGTTAGCTCTAGCTTGGTAGATTCCATCTCATGAGCCTGCTTCTTAACCGCAGCTGAGAGATCATTTTTACTGATTCCTTCCATGGTGTTAATGTCCTTTCATGAATACCCCAAAAGAATTAGGGTGGCCTAAAAACAAATGGAAAGTTAACCCTATAAAGATTAGGTCCTTTGAAAAGAACCCTACTGAATTGTGAAGGAAATGCAGTTGTTGAAAAGAATTTAGGGTAGACCCTAACTTAATTTGAAGCCCTTTTGAAAGGCCCTAAATTAATTTGAAGCGCTTTTGAAGGAATTCTAAAATTATGGAAATGACCTCAAAAGGATTTAGTAAGGAAAATGAGAGTAATTCGCTGGTTTCTTATTCAGATGGATCCCAACTAGATAAGAATTAGTTGAAAACCTGGTTCTGATACCAAATTTGATGTAGGATTCAAAGAAAAGATCTCCTACAATAGGAAAATAGATTTAAAAGCCTAAAAGTAACAACAAAGATTAATAAAGAACGATTCTTGAATTTTAAAGTGCTGAAAAGTAATAAGATATTCAAGAAACATATAAAGAATAAGCAATCCTTAAGAGGGATGATCCAGGAATGATCAAACTAATGTTTGGAATCAAATGGATGAATAAATTTAGAAGAAGAATCAAGAAATCAAGAAAACCACCAAAATCTGTCCAAAATCAAGAAGTTTTCAAAATTCATAGCACACAATGAGGAGACACACTGCCGCCCACCTGTGTATATCCCTAGGAAGTGTTTTTTATAAAAAAAAAAATAAAATAAAAGAGAAGGGGTTGGAAGGGTGTACGGCTAGAATGGGTTGGGTTTAGGGTTCAAGAAATGTGATTTTTAGGGAAAGTGAGAAATCTACAGTTAAGAATTATGGCTCTTGGTATGAGATGATAGGTTTAGGTATAAGGATGTTAGGTTTAAAATGATTTTAGGTTTGAATGGTTGGTTAGAGAGAAATCCGAATTTTTGTCACTGTTCTAAAAAAAATCTGCACCTAGAAAAATTCAAGCAAGTGTGTAAAAAGAAACAAAAGATTAATAGAATAAAGAAGTTGATTGAATTGAATAGAGTGAAGTTTTTTTTGAAGTTTGAGCAGCTCGTGGAGTATCTCTCGTCTCTCATAATTCCCTAGGTGAAAAGTCTCTCTTCTCTCTTATTTTCTTCTTTATTCTTTCTTTTTCTCCTAATCCTCTTTCACTCGTGCAACCCATTCCCGCATCCATTATTTTCTTATGAAATTCCTTCTTCTCTATACTACTCATCCATCAATTCTTTCTTTAACTTCTTTATTTTGTTAATCTTTTATTTCTTTTTATACACCTTCTTGAATTTTTCCAAGTGCAAATTTTTTTTGAACAATCACAAAAATTTAGATTTCTCTCTAATCAACCATTCAAACCTAAAATCCTTTTAAACCTATCATCCAATACCATGAATCCTAATTTTAACCCTAGATTCCTCACTTTCTTTAAAAATCACCTTTCTTAAACCTTAAACCCAATCCATTTTAGCTGTACACCCTTCTAGCCCATTTTATTTTATTTTTATTAAAAAAAACACTTCCTAGGGATATACATAGGTAGGCAGAAGTGTATCCCTTGGTGTCCCCTCATTGCGTGCTATAAATTTTGAAAACCCGTCGTTCTTGATTTTGGACAGATTTTGAGGGTTTTCTCGATTTCTTGATTCTTCTTCTAAATTTCTTCATCCATTTGATTCCAAACATTAGTTTGATTATTTTTGGATCATCCCTCTTAAAGATGCTTATTTTTTATACGTTTCTTGAAATTATTGTTATTATTTTTTAGCATTTTAAAATTCAAGAATCATTCTTTATTGATCTTTTTTGTTACTTTTAGGCTTTTCAATCTATTTTCCTATTATAGGAGATCTTTTCTTTGAATCCTACATCAATCTGGTGAATACAAGAAATGATATTCAACTGGAGTTTGAATAGAAGAAGATCAGAGAAGAAATTCTTGCTATAGAGCTTGTGTGTATGAGGGATCTTTAAGTGAAATTCTTGAGAGGGAGAGGATCAGAGAAGAAATTCTAGAAATTCTTGCTACAGAGAAGGTCAGAGGAAGTTGTCTTTCAAAAACGTACTCCCTTCATTCTTTCTCTCGTCTATTTGAAATATTGCCCTTTATAAGAGTCTTTATTACAACTTCTCACTTTGAGCAGTTGGGCATCGAACCACAAATGAATAGCCACATGAAAATTCAAATTGAGAAGCTCTCTTTCTATCAAATCTCCTATTGCAATAATTGCATTTGGACTTTTTCTTGTTCCCATCTAATAGCCTGCCCATACTGTTGAGCAACATCATGCTCTTCTTGATGTGACATATTGATGTAGCATGCATGAGAAAATGCAAATGCAAAGAGATCCAAAATCATATTGATGTAGCATGTAAGAGAAAGTGCAAATGCGAAGAGATCCAAATCATATTGATGTAGCATGCATGAGAAAATGCAAATGCAAATACCTTGCTCGAATCATATTTTTCTTCATTGCAAGTTTGATGCGTCAGTTTGGAGCTATTTCTTTTCCAATAAGGGAAGGAATCACATTTGGCCTTATGCCTTCAAGGACTTTGTGTGGCAATTGTTCAGTGGTGGAGAAGGTTTTGTGGCAGGATTTTTTGGGATTGTTTGATGCATGGTGTCATGTGGGGGGGATTTGGAAGGAAAAGGACTTTAGACTTTTTGAAGGCAAGTTTTTCTCTTCAAGTGAGGTGATTGACTCTATTGTTAGAGAAGTAGGTGGCTGGGTGTTGATGGCAAAGGAGTTCCGAGGGACCCCTCTTCCCATATTTCTTTCTGACTGGTCTTCGGCTTTGTCTTGGTCTATCTCGTTGGCAAGGAAGGTTTTGTCAGATTGGGTTCCCCCTCTAGAGGACTGTTAAAATCTCAATTTTGACAGTGCTTCGAAAGGTAATCTTGGGCCAGCCGGGTTCGGCTGTGTCCTTAGGGACCATTCGAGTAAGGTTATTCAAGCTATTTTCGGTCCTTTAGGGGTGTGTGACTCCTCTTCAGCTGAGGCTATGAGCCTTCTTATAGGGCTCCACGAATTGAATTGGCTTACCGTGCATGGGTGTTTGGTGGAAGGGGATTCTGAGGTTGTTATTTGAAGGGGGATGGGCCTTAGGCTAGGCTCTTAGCAGCTTCATTCCATTTTGTATGAGATTCGGGAATTAGTGGACTCTATTTATTTCTCCTGTTCATGTTCCTAGATTCTAGAATATGTTGACCGATAGTCTGGCTAATAGGGGGGTCCTCTCTCAATCTTTATTACTTGAGAATTTTGTTTCAGAGGATTGTTAGTAGGGCCTCCTCCCCCTAGTGTTGTATTTTATGTTTACTCCATTTTTTCTCTATAAAGTTCTGTTAATTATAAAAAAAAGTAGTTAATAACATAAGTGTTTAGGTGTTATTTTCACTATTTTATATGCTTCTAACTTGCTAGACTGATTTGATTCCTTGGTGGTTCCCGTTCTTGATTACTCTCAACACTTGAAAAGAGTAGGAATATAGTTTATTGTTAATTTACTAAGTGTTCTTTACTTGTGAATCTCTTTGCATTTGCATTTTCTCATGCATGTGTCCAAATCTAATCGTACCATACTAGACCCAAAGGCACTTAAATGTATTTTCTTGGGCTATGGGATAAATAAAAAAGGATACAAATGTTTTCATCCCTCGACTCGTCGTCAGTTTGTGTCTCAGGACGTGACATTTTTTAAGTCCATTCATTTTTCTCTTCACATAGTACATCTCTTCAGGGGAGCAATCTGTACATGAAGAGATGCCTATTCCTATTTTTATTCCCTATTCCGGTTCCAGTTCCATCTTATCAGTTTGATGTCAGAAGTAACATTGATGGAAAGGGGCAGTTTAAGTCCGAGAGATAAGTGTACGTACAAAAGAAGAAAAAGCAAGGGGCCCAATAAGAAGAGGTCCTAGAATCAAGAGAAGCACAGGACTTGGATTCTCATGGCCCACTCCAGGCGTTAACTTCGGAGCCAGTTCTTGAACTAGGTAACATCCCACCTTCTCCTTCTCAATCACATGATAACTTGATTTGCCCATCGCTCAGAGAAAGGGTGTTATGACTTATACTTAATACCCTTTGTCAAATTTTGTATCCTATCATGCATTATCTCTTTCTTTTCGATGTTTCTCTATGGTCTTGTCTTCTGTTTTTGTCCCTCGCAATGTACCTAAAGCATTATCACATCCAAAGTGGAAGGATGCAATGGTTGATGAGATTTAGGCGTTGGAAAAAAAATAATATGTGGGATTTAGTGGACCTTCCAAGAGGACAAAAATTGGTAGGCTGCAAGTGGGTATTTATAGTGAAGTATAAGTCAGATGGATCTGTGGAATGGTATAAGACACGTCTGGTTGCAAAGGGATATACCTAGACCTTTGGCATAGATTATCAAGAGACGTTTTCCCCAGTAGCTAAAATGAATTCAATTAGAATGCTCATTTCTCTAGTAGCAAATCGGAATTGGCCACTCTTCCAATTTGACATGAAGAATGTTTTTCTACATGGAGACTTAGAGGAAGAGGTATATATGGCCACTCCCCCAGGCCTCCGTATGCCGAATGCTGATGGAAAAGTCTATAGGTTAAAAAAGGTCTTGTATGGCTTGAAGCAGTCTCCACGAGCATGGTTTAAGAGATTTATATTAGTTATGCTAAGGTTGGGATACCGACAAGCTCAGACAAATCACACCTTGTTTGTAAAACAAAAGGATACTAAGATTGTAATCCTGATTGTGTATGTGGATGACATTGTAGTCACAGGGATTGATGAGGCTAAAGTAGCTTGATTGAAAGGAAGCTTAGCACAAGAATTTGAGATCAAGGACTTGTGTTTTGTGAAATACTTTCTTTGGATTGAAGTTGCCATAGTAAAGCAAAACAAGACATTTTTCTTTTACAGCGAAAGTACATTTTGGATTTGTTAAAGTAATTAGGTATGAAAGGTTGCAAAGCTTGTGCTATATGTATTGAATCGAATCACTGGTTTAAGGAGGATGATAGTGAACAACTAATTGATGCTGTGAGATTTCAGAGGCTAGTGGTCCATCTCATTTACTTGTCCCTTACTTATCCCGATATTACATATGCTGTAAGTGCCGTCAGCCAGTTCATGCATGCACCCACTCAAGATCATATGGAGGCAACATACCAGATCCTTAGGTACTTGAAAGGGTGTCTAAGAAAGGGTCTCTTGTATAAGAGACATGACCATCATCGTGTGGAGGTTTATACAGATGCTAACTGTGATGGATCACTTACTGAT
This sequence comes from Platanus orientalis, assembly GCA_025762735.1. NCBI lineage: Eukaryota > Viridiplantae > Streptophyta > Magnoliopsida > Proteales > Platanaceae > Platanus > Platanus orientalis. The sequence continues at coordinate 6,168 of JAOXJP010109933.1, forward strand.
CACGGGTCTACATCCGGTTATTGTTCATTTGTTGGTAGTAACCTTGTTACTTAGAGAATTAAGTAGCAATTTGTGGTAGCCAGATCAAGTGTTGAGGCAGAATTCAAATCCGTGGACCATGACATTTGAGTTACTATGGTTAAAAATGTTACTTTTTGAGGTTGTCTTTCCAATAAATGGACCTATGCATCTGTATTGCGATAATAAAGCAGCCATAAACATTGCACATGACCCTGTGCAACACGATCGCACTAAACATGTGGAGGTCGATTGTCATTTTATCAAAGACCATCTCAAGAAAGGTAGCATCTACAGTCTCTTTATTCAAACTCAAGACCAACTAGCCTATATTATCACTAAGGGTCTTAGTGGAGCACATTTTATGTATTTAATCGACAAGCTAAAAATGACATATATCTATTCTCTAGCTTGAGGGGAAGTGTAGGAGTATATGTACCAGGAGCAATGGTGTAATGTACTTGGGGGTTTATATACCATATCTTGAGTGTATAAAAAAGTTTTAATATAACATAGTATGAGAAGTGATGAGTCTCATATGCTACTTCTCCCAAATATGTCTTCTTCTTCTTCTTCTCTCTCTCTTTCTCTCTCTCTCTCTCTCTCCTTTATCTTTGATTTGCAATGTTTGAATCAATCAAGTAGTCTGGCCCATGGGCTAGTGGAGGTGATTTCAATGTTATAAGGTTTATCCACAAGAAGAATAAGCCTAGTCGTATTCTGAGAAGTATGAGTGACTTTGGCGTTTTTGTTAATCAATGTTATCTTTGTTATGACTCTTTGTTAATTGCGAAATTCATGTGGACTAATGGTCAGGAGCAGCCAACCTTATGTAGATTGGACGGATATGAGCCCTTCCAAAAATCGTTTCTAATCATTGGTTTTTTTGTTAAATACTAAAAAACTGAACTATGGTCCTATTCCATTCAAATTTGAAAATATATGGATTCTCCACTCTTTCTTTAAGGAAAGTGTGCGTAGGTGGTGGGAGGATGTGAGGTTGGAGGGTGTGGGAGGGGTTTAGGTTTTTGAAGAAGCTTCAGCTTGTAAAGAAAAATCTTATAGATTGGAACATCAACACTTTTGGGAGATTGAATGAGAAGAGTGTGATTTGAGATGAACTTCAAAGTCTAGATCACATGTTAGAAAAGGAAGGGATGCTTCTTTTAGTCTTGGCTGAAAAATGTAAAGACCTTCTTGTCAATATGGAGGTCATTCTTCGTTGTGAGGATATTCATTGGAGTCAAAAAGCTAAATGTAAGTAGATTGAGGATGGAGGCGGGAGCGCCAAATTTTTTCTCAAGGTGGCAAACGGGAAAATCAAGAAAAGTGCATTTTTTGAGCTTTGCATTGAGGGTATTATGGTAGAAGATTTGGAGATTACAAAGGAGGAAACCATTAGATTTTTTTTTTCAAAGCTTGATGTTAGAGAACAAGGTGCTAGACCAATTATTGATTATCTCTTCCAAGACTCTTTAGATGTGAATGTGGTCGAGTCTTTGGAAAAAATGTTCTCTAAGGAAGAAATAACAGAAGCTATCCTCAGTATGGCTAAAGATAAGTACCCGGGCCCAAATGGCTTTTCAATGTTTTTTTATCAAGAATGTTGGAATATTCTTAAAGAGGATTTGATGAAAGTGTTTGTGGAATTCTTTGAGAGGCACCATCATTAAAGGGGTTAATGCAACTTTTATTGTCCCTATCCTCAAGAAAGAGGGGGAAATAGAGTTCATTGATTTTTGGCCAATTAGTTTGGTTGGTAGCCTCCATAAAATTATTGCAAAAGTTCTTCCCCTAAGATTACATGATGTTATGGGTATGGTTACTTCCAATACCCAAGGTGCTTTCTTAAAAGGAAGACAGATTATGGATGGTATTCTCATTGCCAATGAATGTGTGGATGGGTTGAAAAAGCTGAAAAAACCAAGGCTTGTGTGCAAGATAGATTCGAAAATGTGTGTAGTAGAGTGAATTGGGATTTCCTTAGGTGGGTGTTTTCTAAGAAAGGTTTTGGAAAAAAATGGAGTGGTTGGATCATGGGATGCTTAGATCCTCCTCATTTTTTTGTCATGCTAAATGGTGCTTCTAAAGTGTTTTTTGGGTCTTCCTGTGGGTTGAGACAAGGAGATCCCTTGTTTCATTTCTTTTTCACTTTGGTGGCAGACACATTTAGTGTCTTGATGTCGAACGCAGTATCCTTATCCCTTATTGAAGGTATTTGAATTGGAAGAGATGGATTCCATGTATCCCATTTACAATCTGTTGATGATACCATATGTTTCATTAAGGATTTAGATGAGCAGGTGCTGTATTTGAAGTATATTGTCCAGGCATTCAAAACTATGTCTAGGCTTAAAGTTAACTACTCCAATTCTCTAGTATGGAGGGCATTGGGGTGGATGAGGGGGATCTTAATAAATTTGCTTGCTTGTTGGGTTGCAAAGTGGAGAGTTGGTCGTTGAAGTATTTAGGCCTCCCACTGGGAGGGCATTCAAAATTAATCTCTTTTTTGGATCCTGTTGTGGAGAGATTTCAAAAGTTGGCTTATTAGAAAAGGTCCTATATTTCTTTAGGAGGCAGAATAACATTGATTAAAGTAGCTATCTCCAATATCCCTGTATATTTTATGTCTCTGTTCAAGATGCCTTCTTAGGTGATTCAGATTCTAGAGAGGAATCGGAGGGATTTTTAGTGGGAGTGAGGTATTGGGAAAAGGGACCACTTAGTAAAATGGGAGGAGGTGTGTAGGCCGAAATCTACGAGAGGTTTGGGGATTGGACATTTGAAAGAGAGAAACTTGGCTTTGTTGATAAAGTGGCTGTGGAGATTTTCTCTCGAATAGGTAGCTTATGGCATTTCACTATTCTTAGCAAGTATGACAAGCATTCAAACGGTTGGGATGTCAACCACTCCCCTTCTCATCATATGTCTCTTACATGGGAAAAATACTATCTCATTGTTCCCACTGTATTTTTTCCTAAGGTTTGGTTCTCAGTGGGTAGTGGAAATTCTATTAGTTTTTTTGAGGGACTTGTGGTGGGGGAATCAATATCTCTCTTCTTTTCCAAAGCTTTTTCATCTGTCAATAAAAGAAGATGCAATAGTATATGAAATTATCTCAAATTCTCCATCTGGTCTTTCATGGAATCTTGAGTTTTCTAGAGATCTCTTTGATTAAGCCTTTGCATGGACCGTAGCCCTCAACCGCATTAACACCATAGATATGTTGCAAAGAAGGCGACTGTTCATGCAGTTGTTCCGGAATTGGTGTGTGCGTTGTAGAAGTTATGGCTAATCCACTATGCACTTGTTTATGCATTGTAGATTTTCTAAGGCGATACTGGATTATTTCTTCTCCAACCTTAACTGTGATTGGGTCCGGCCAGGTGAGGTGCTGGATTTTTTTGCTCAATGGGATAGTTAGGGATTGGGAGATCGTGGTAGGTGCTTTTGGGCTTGTTTGATCCATGCAGGCTTTTATGGGGTATTTGGAAAGAAAGAAACTTACGAATTTTTGAAGGAAGGCATAAGAGTTGTAATGAGGCAATTGACTCTATTATCCAGGAAGTTGGGAGTTAGCTTTTTGTTACCAAGGAGTTTCAAGGTTTATCCATTTCTGACTTTATGAAAGATTGGGTCACATGTGTGTCTATCAGCTTTCTTGTGCTTGGCAGGAACTCCTTAGAGTAGATGCCTCCCGACCCCAGGCTCCTCAAGCTTAATTTTGGTGGGGCTTCAAGAGGAAATCCAGGCCATACCGGTTTTGGTTGCATTGTATTGGATAGTCTTGGCTCCATTGTTGTCTGAATGCTGGCCCCCTTGGCTTCTGTGATTCCATAAAAGAGGAGGTTGTAGGGCTGCTCAAGGGCCATCGTGAGCTTAAATCTTTAGGCTATCCTAAAGTGTGTTGAGGGAGATTCTTTGGTGGTTACTGGATGGGGGTTAAGAAAGAGTATTGGCTATTGGAACTTGGAAGTACGTGCATTTAGTCCATGAGATTCAGATTTGGTTGTTTCTTTGGGCTGTTCTCACTCATATTTTGAGAGCTCAGAATCTCTTTGCTTATAAATGTGCTAATTGGAGGGTGGGTTTCTGTAATGTTGTTAATTCCTATGTGATGCTGGAGCTTCCAGACTGATGCCTAAGGGCTTCCTTGTAGATGTATTATTTGCCTTTGGGCTGGTTTCTCTTCTTCTCTTTCTTAATAAAGTCGTTATTTATCAAAAAAAAAAAAAAAAAAACTGGCTTTATTTCTCTTCTCTACCACTAACATATGGGCTGCTGCCCCTTTTATAATTACAGCCACTCTTCTTTTGGAAACAACCGAATTATAATCTCCTAATCCCTCAGCATTTTTTTCCTACTAACTACTCCCTTATTCCTGCCTAGAATTAGGAAGTAAATAAATTAAAGATACTAAATTTCCCCCATAGCTGTTGCCCAAGCCTTGGGGTCCCCCATGACAACTAGCTTATTATAAAACCAGTCCCAAACTAAAACAAATAGCACACTACCCTTTAATCAAACGTGATTCCCACAAAACCCTTTAATATTGTCCAAGTTCAATCCACCCATGCCCATTAGAGGGCCATGGACCACTGCCACTCGAAATGGATCCTTCATCAATAAGTTTAAGTTTTCACTGTTTATTATATGTATGACTGACATAGTATGCCCTCTACAGTTGGTTTCTATTTTAAATTGTTCAATGGGTTAAATTTATTTGTAGTTCTCAACTTCAAATCTTTGAGCAAACTTTTCTTACTGTTGTCCTCCTTCTCACTTCTACAGCTCGTTTTCCGTACTGTTGGTTATTCTGGGGCAGATATCCGGAATCTTGTCAATGAAGCAGGAATAATGTCTGTAAGTTACTTCTATATATACTTTGTTTTACAGTGGTCAGGCATAATTCTGAGTTGAGGACCTGAGGTATCTTCATAAGTTTCTGTTATCTAGAAGAAAATTTCCCATGATACCCTGCCTGAGATTTATATTTATAGTATTGCATATGACTATAAACTGACATAATCAGGCTAACAAATGCTTTACTGACATAATCAGGCTAACAAATGCTTTACATGCTATTGTTTGGCCATGAGGGTGCATTGCCTGGACGAGGTAGCTTTTCTTTTTTTGATAGGTAAATGTAGGTGAAGATGGGTTTGAACCCAGGTCTGGGGTACGACACCCACAGACTTTACCAACTTAGAAAGCTGGCATCTCCAGTACTTATATCTATTTTGAAACTTGATTACACTGTAAAATAAGGACTGATATTCTTGTTGATGTAAGGCATATAAGAGCCTGTATTGACCAAGAGAATGTGGATCAATGTGAAGTCTGTGTAGTATATTAAATCCTCTCTCTTGACTGTGTGTGTGTGCGGGGGGGGGGGGAAGGGAATACTTAATGTATGAAAAATAACGAAACTTCTTTACAGATAAATTGACATGTGAAGGTATTTTATGTTAGTGTTATGGTGAGGGCTGTTTGGAAAGTGATACCAACATGTTTTTGTACATTGAGGTGGTATGCCAAAATGACCAGAGCATGGAGTGAGAATGGGTGTGCAGGTGCTGGAGCTGGGATGTGGGCATTGCAAATTTGAAAAGCTCCAAAAATTTGGAGTGCCTCTAGCATGTATGGTAGTAACTTGTAAATTACTTAGGTTATACTGAGAGTAAGGGCGTAATTGTAATCCTATAAAAGATTAATATTTAGGTTGTCAGTTTGTTTCCGAATAATTAATTTATTTTTATTTTTAAAATAGAATATATTATGGATGTCATAACTACTCATCAAATAGTCAGAGATAGAGATGTGGGGAGGGAGAGAAAGGGGTTTTTGTATGTGTCTTGACAAAGATAGGGAAGGGGGAGTGAGAGAAGGAGGCTGTCAGGTTCTCTTGGGGGAGGAGAGAGAGAGAGAGAGATCTTAGTTTGTTTTTCTATGAACCCACTCACTAATGTTGGAGTGGTGCCCTTTTTTTTGTAAAGGTTGGAGTGATGTCCTGTATGGCATTTTTTCGGCACTGATCACTTGCCACATTTCAAAAGGACTTGAAGAAGTTTTACTTTGCAAATTTGACTTTCTAATATGGCAAGCCATCCTGCCAATGTGAGTGGAGGAATCAGTAACCCTCCATCTCCAGAGAGCTTGTTTGGCTTAAGGATATTAAGTCCAATTATTTCTCAGTCGATGAGGTGGCATAAGTTTGAGAGTGTGATGCTTCTGTTGATTATCTTGTTAGCCATTGGTGATTGCTAGGTGCAGGTTCTAGGCTAATTGGCAGCAATCAACAGTTGGAATTTGTGGGAGAGAAAGAGAGGAGAAACAGAAGAAGAAGGAGAAAAAGATGAGAGAAACGCCGAGGGAAAGTCTTATATTCTCTCCCATACGATATTGCTCTTTATTATATACTAGGGTACAATAAGATACAAAATAACATTGTACCCTTACACACGCACACTACATATACGCCTACACTCCCCCTCAAGTTGGGCGATAGACATCAAAGAGACCAACTTGTGAGTCAAAGACAAAAACAAATAACGACCAAGACCCTTTGTGAAGATGTCCGCAAGTTGATCCCCAGTCTGTATAAACGGTAGACAAATGATGCCAGTAAGGAGATTTTCCTGGATAAAATAACGATCAATTTCAATATGTTTGGTGCAATCATGCTGTACCGGATTATGAGCAATGCTAATGACAACGTTATTATCACAGTAGAGGCGCATAGGAGAAGTGATGGGAAAACCAAGCGTAGAGAGAAGAAGACGCAACCATAAAAGTTCACAAACACCATGAGCCATCGAATGGAACTCGGCTTCAGCACTAGAACGAGCAAAAACATATTGTTTCTTGCTTCTCCAAGTAACGAGATTACCACCAACAAAAGTGCAGTGGCCAGAGGTTGAGCAACGATCAGTGAGAGAATCAGTCCAATCCGCATCAGTATAACCCTCAATACGTATATCAAATCGTCGAGAGTACAACAGATCAGTACTAGGATTATGCTTAAGATAACGAAGAATACGATACACAGCATCAAGATGCACAGTAGTTGGGGCATGCATAAACTGACTTACAACGTTAATAACATAGGCAATATCAGGCCTGGTGATAGTAAGGTAAATAAGATGACCCACTAAATGTTGATATCTGCTAGCATCAATAAGTCTGTCTCCCACGTCCACAGTAAAGCGATGATTCACATCAATCGGTGTGGCAATATATTTGTAGGTGGTCATACCGGTTTCTGTAAGAAGATCCAAAGCACACTTTTGTTGAGAGACATAAATGCCCTTCGTAGATTGAGCAACCTTAATGCCCAAAAAATACCTGAGTTGGCCAAGGTCTTTTAATCTCAAACTCACGTGCCAACCTCAGTTTCAACTGAGAGATCTCCACTGGATCATTACTCGTAACAATAATGTCATCCACATAAACAATTAGGGCAGTAAGATTAACACCACTAGTATGTTTGAGATATAAAGTATGATCAATATGGCTCTGAAAATACCCAAACTGAAGGACAACAAAGTAGAAGCATTCAAACCAAGCCCAAGGAAATTGTTTGAGGCCATAAAGGGCTTTCTTGAGGCGACAGACCTTACCTTTCTAAGAAGGTAGTAGAAAACTAGGTGGAAGCCGCATGTACACTTCCTCAGCTAAATCACCACGAATAAAAGCATTTTTGACATCGAACTGGTGGAGAGGCATCCCTTGTTAGCAACAATGGAAATAAGGACTCGAACAGAGTTGAGCTTAGCGACAGGAGCAAAGTTCTCCTGATAATCAATCCCATATGTTTGAGTGTATCATTTTGCAACCAATCGAGCCTTATAATGATAAACTAAGCCATCAGGTTTGAGTTTGATAGTGTATACCTATTTGCACTCAACAAGAACTTTGTTTCGAGGCAGATTAATAATATCCCAAGTGCCATTTT
>JAOXJP010109943.1:0-14139 GCA_025762735.1 Platanus orientalis
TGTATAAGAGACAGGGCTCAGAATTCTCTGGGGGATAGATTGGCCAAATGGTGTGCGGGCCAAGCTGATTTTTTTGAAGGGGATCATATTCCAGATTGTTGATGTAGTTTTCATGTTTTTTGTTTTGGCTTGTTTCTTTCTTTTGTAGCCTGCATGGCTGCTGTTTCTCCCTTTTTGTTTTTTGTTTCCTGTTTGATTTTTCCCTCATTTTTTAATGAAGCTTTCTGTGATTCATCAAAAAAAAAAAAAAAAAAGTTGTCAAAGGCCCTTATAACCGCGGGGTTCTTTATCAAGTGTTCCTTTTCTCTATTCAGAGCCCGCACGACATCCATTGAACATGTATTCAGAGAAGAACCATTATTGACCAACACTAACGGAACTCTCTTACCACTGTGGAATGCTACAATGTATGAAGGTAAGTTGTGAATTCCCTCTCCTTCAGGGATTCATCATCGGTAAAACTGAAGACTTCAGTTGCTGTAACTTTCCCAATTAAATTACGTAATCCCTCTAGAGGTAGGTCAGCTCAGACAGTGGCCCTTCTACATATGTCAAAAAACTGTTCTCTATGTTCTTTAGATGACAACAAAAGTCCAATAATAGGAATCTGTGCTGGCATCTTTCTCATCTGCTCTATCACATTTAATTTGGACTTCTTTATCATTTTCACTGTGGCTTCCATCTCTTTCTCTGCCTTCTTTCTCTTTAATTTTCAGTTCTTTTCTTTGCTTTTCTCTGTCTTCACGGTTCTTGTCCCCTTGAGAATCCTGTGTCAACTCATCTTTATCTCTCTTATCTTCAACATGTGCCTTTTTCTTTCCCTTTCCCTGTTGCTGATGCCCCGTGTTGCCCTGATTGATATACTTCACCATATCTATCAATGCCATTCACGGTTTCACCATTTTCCACATGTAAACATTCCCCTTGAAACAATGTAAAAGTTTCATCATATTTCCATGGCACCCTCTTGCAATCATGGGGATACCAAGGTGGTTGGACTGGAACTGAGGATGCAAGGATCAATGGCTCTTGGGATTCCAACACAAAAACTTATAGTGGTGCATCTATTGGAATATCCAAGATCAAAGGTGGCAAAGAGGATAGAGACAAAGATTCCATGGATAGGATGAGGAGGGAGACTAGGTGAAGGCATCTGTGAGCTGATGGTGTTAATGGAAAAGGTTAACAAAAATGTTTTAATGTGTGGTATTGATCTCTTCTCATCCATGGGAGAAATCGGGTCTTCTGGACTGAAGGTTGCTTCCCCTTTTTCAACAAATTGTACTTGAGATTGATTCATAGTAGGATGATTGGGACATGGGTTCCGAACGATTTTAGGCTCAGGAGCAGAGGGAGCAGGGGGTCACAACACTATTAATCCTTGGTTAATAAGGTTTTGAACAGCATGCATGAGATTGTAACACCTATCTGTTGGGTGTCCAGGGGCTTGATGGTAGGAACACTGTTCATTAGGGCGATGTGACTTTGGTAATGGATTTGGAGGAGGTTTGGGTGTCAACAGTTGCAAGTACCCTTTACTGACAACTCGAGGCAGGAATTGCGATAAGGGCATTGGCAACTTGGTACTGGTTTGGCCTGGGAGCATATGTGGCTACAGGCTGGGGCATTTGTACAGTATATGGCATCATAGGAGGATTTTGACAGGATGATCCCACCGTTGAAATAGAGTATGGGTAAACAGGAACCATCATTTGCACATGATTCACAAATTTCTTCTATGCTCCAGGTCTTCTATTTTGGTTCCTCCATGTGGTAGAGGGCTCATTCACTTGACCAAATCCTGGTAGAATACGTCCATCTCTGATTTCTTCCATCTTAATCACTGCGTTCACTACTGATGTAAGTAAAACTATGATGTGACTGCGTAAACAACATAAATTGAAGAATTGGTCCCAAGAGTCTCGGTGAATAATGATACCAAATCCTCTTCATCTGGGAGGCTGTAAGCCTCCATCTCTGAGTGTATCAATTTATACTTTCATTTGGCCTTTGAGACATTCTTTCTAAGTCAGCCCTCTGCGGAAGCAGTTCGATATTGTATCCAAACTGTAATAACAAAACCTTGGACAAATCTTTACAAGAGTGAATTCTGCTCTTATCTACGGTGGTATACCAATGTAATGCATCTCCATTAAGGCGTTTATAAAACAATTGAACCAACAACTGCTCATCTTTTCTGGCTAGTTGAAACATTTCAATATAGTGTATCTTGAGATGGGTCTTGGGACATCCTTTCCCTCTATTTTCTTAAAATTGGGCATCTTAAACTTACGAAGCAGCTGACCTCCTAGGAAGTAACACAAATCATTGAAATCTACACTTGCACATGTTTCTGTTCCTCTTAAACTCTTCTATTTCTCTCATCATTCTCTCTTCATTCTTCTTTCATCTCTTCGATTATTGGAGACTTTATATTTACCGTCTTTTCTCGAGCTGGCTGTGGGTTGACAAATTCTTCCTCATCAAACTCCTCAAAAATGGGGGGCAGATGCATTCGGATAACTCTGATGTGAAGGATTATCATTGGGAGGAACAAAATGAGACATAGTAGGGGGAATTCCAGCTGAAGAATTGAAAGGAGGCACTGTATACCCTGCAAGAGGAACAAATGTACTTGGATAATCATGATGTGAAGGATTATCGTTGGGAGGAACAAAATGAGGCATAGTAGGAGGGACTCCTGCTGAAGAATTGAATGGAGTCACTGTATCCCCGCAGGAGGAACATATGTGCTTGGATAATCTTGATGAGAAGGATTATCAGGAGGAATGAAATAAGGTCTATGATGCCGGAGCACATGCAATCAAGAGGAAGAAATTAGAAGACCATGAATAGTTCTCCATGGATGTGTCCAGTAGTTTAGCTTTTTTTTTATTTATAATTTTCTATTTTTAGAGCTTTTTAATGTTATAATGCCAATAATGCCAAGGGTATATTAGGACTTTTATTTTTATGGTTAATTTAGGATTTTATACTAATCCCGTTTTTGAAGTTTAACTCACTTTTTCAAAGGTCAAAACTTGTCATTTTGGTTTGATTTTGGTGTCATTAGAAAGGTTGTTCAGTTACATTTTTAACAAGACCAAGGTTATACAATTCCGAGGTGATTTGGGGAAGTTATGATTAAATAACTAAAGGGTTGTCAAAAGTTGCGGGAATAGTGTTTTTTAGAAGTATATGTATATGGAAAGTTTTAAGATTGGTACAACTTGTGCAACAAATATTGTGTTTTCAGTAGTTTTAGATTTTAGAAAGTTTAGGCAGCAAATTATAGGTGTTTTAGAATGTTTCCCTTTTTACAAAGTTCTAATTTCAGTAGGTTGTGAGCCTATTTAAAGGCACCTCTTCATGTAATAACATTTAGTGAAGCTTGAATAAAAATTGTGTGATATTGGGTGGTCTTCCAGTGCGACCGTGGGTCTTCTCCATAGATTGATGCCACTCTCATGGCTCCCCCCTCCTCTCTCCATTGAGTTATAGCACCCTAGGTGCACTTGTGAGTTCCCTCACCCTTCAAAGTATCTCTCTTTCTAATTTTCTCTTAGTTTCTTACTAGTGAATGCCTCGTGTAAACTCGGGTCAATGACCAAAAAGAATTAAAAAATAATAATATAGCTATGCCCATGTATATATTTTTTAGCAAGTTGAAATCCAGTGTGAGACCTATGTGAGAGAAGAGATAGGAATGAGAGAGAAAATGTAGAAAAGTAGTTAGGGAGAGAGAATGTGGGTTTAAGAGGAGAGAGTGGAGGAATATTGGGAAGAAGTTGGGGGAGATTTTAGGAATTGATAGAGAAGGAAAGAAAGAGGGAATCATGGGGGTGGTGGTGGGGTTGTCCATCTGGCATTCTCTAAAAAAAAATAACATACCAAATAAAAAACATAGAGGGGTGCCATAGAGGACCCCCTTTGCTTTAGTATATATAGATTCTCTTCTCTTTCTTTCCCTTATCTTCTTTTTGAACCTCTATTAACAAAGCTTCAAAGTTTCTGAAATTTTATGATTTGAGTTATCAAATCTTAGCCAAATATTATGAAATTTTTAACTATAAAACCTTTAAACAAGTAAAAAACGAAGTTATTTTTTATAGAAATTTCTGACACATCAGAAGGGTATTTTGGTAATTTTTAGATTTTTTGTCCAAAATTATAAAAATACCCTTTTTGGCCATTTCTACTTATTTTCTCATTTTTTCTGTTCTTTCTCATTCTAATATATTTTCTTAAATTCTATTATCTGATTTCTTGGCTTTGTATAAATTTAAATTCAATTTTTGATTTATTTTGCTTCTACATCTTTTATTTTAAATCATTTGAAGCCTTGGGAATTATTCATCAACTTTTGGTATCTTCCCCATTGTGCTGCATCAATTTTGGTATCAAAACTTTGTGCTGCTATTCGAGGAATTTGAAAATGAAAAAGAGAAGTCGGTTGCTATTCTGGAGGGACCGAACTCTTTTGGATGGCATAATGTTCGTAATGCTATTTTGGAGGTGGCTGCTGATGACGTGGGCTTTAAGGCAGTGAAGCAGGTAGGTCCCCTGCCGGAGGAACCAGTGTGGATGCACAAATGACCACTTAATATTACCGGCAATCTCAGGTGCGGTGGAGCAAGGTTTCTTGTTATCTAGAATGGAGGCATCGAGAATCCTTGGGGAAATTGTGGCTAGGGGTGGGAATCTATGGATTCAGATGATCTATTCCGAGGGAGAATCATTTGGGTTCTGGGAAAAGGCGGTTGAATGCATAAAGCGAGACAGACAACCGTGTTGGGAAGGGGACTACGTTCGCTTAAAGGACATTTTGCACCTAAGGAGAAGCTTAATTTGATGTTGTTTGTGTTACGACAAGTGTATAGTGCTTCTCAAGTCGGAGGAAACAAGGCGGCTGATCAATTTGAGGTACCTGCGATGGGGAGCCGGTGGGGCTTGGTTGGAATTTAAGAGGTGGCACCCTAATGTGAAAGTTGAGTCCATTACTTTGTTGTAGAACCACCAGTGGATTGCGGTGAGGGGCCTCCTTTTTCATCTCTGGACACTAGGTTTCTTGAGAGCAATTGGAAGGCTCTGCGGTGGCTTTATCAGGATAGAGGAGGCAACAAGAAGAATGGTGAGCTATGAGGAAGCTCGGATTTTGGTGCGAGTGGCCCTCTTGAAAAGATTCCTCGCACAATCTCCATTTTTGATAGGGGAAGGAGGTTACGGTGGGGATTTTCTTGATTGAGTTAGAAAAGTTCAATGAGAGGTGGCCGATGGCGGCAAAATAGGTAGTGCCCCCTAACATTGGTTTTAAATTTCAAATGAGGGACATGACGGAGGGTGGTGTGCAACGTAGTGGTACGGCCTCATGAACAAGGATCGTGGGTGGGAACCAATCAATTTTGGCCCCAAACCACAATCAGAACAAGGTGTCTGGTTTTGCTGGTAGAAGAAAATGGTTGTCGAAAGTGAATGGAGTGAAAGATGTGTCGGGCTCTTTTTGGCAAATTAAGGGATCTTCATTGTCAAGGGGGGACCCATCTAGGGTTAGTGACGATAAGAGGGGGGGGCATGTCCACCAAAGAATGGGTTTTAATGACCTTCCATGCAGTAGATCGTAGGGAGGAGACGATGGTCATTTATGGAAATCAGGAGGGCCTTGTTGTGAATGACCATGAGAAAGAGGGGCCTGGTGGTAATTATACGTATTTGGAGTGGTTGAACATGATGTCCGATGGGCAAGAGGGGCTAGATGGAATTAGGGAAGATTAGGAGGGGCCATTTGAACTGCCCGAAAGACGGGAGGGCCCGAATGGAATTATGGAAGACCGGGAGAGGCCATTTGAACTGGCCTAAGGGTGGGAGGGGCCGTGTGATATTTTAGAAAATCGGGAGGGGCGGATTGTTAAAGATCATTTGGTGGAGGGATCTGGGGGTATATTTGCACATTGTGAGGAATCCGGTGAGTCTATTTCGCCGGGCGAGGAGGATGAAAAGGGGTCTGAGAGTGCAATGGACAGTGAACTGCTTGGACAATTCTTGGAAGCTCATCTGGAGGGAGCCTTGTTCTGTGCTGGTGATGTGGGAGAGGGTACCACCAACGTAAGATTGAATATTCTTGATAAGGGTGTGGAGGAACAAAGCTTGGTGTTATGTCCCTTGTTCTTCATAGGGTTGCCCTTTGCAGCTCAGGAAGCGTCGTTAGGTTATACTATGCCAAGGTGGGAGGACTAAAGTATGATCGATGGGCATACCTTCTGTGTTGGTGAGTTGTGGAGAGGGGGAAATATTAGGGAGCTTGATAGGGATCCGTTGGAGGGAATGGATTCGGGAAGGGAGATTTAGCTCTCTACTTGGACGAAGGAGGTGAATTTTCATTGGCTTGGTAGGGAGAGAGGTAACGGGGACCTTGTGAGGAACGGTTTGAGGGTGATAGGGGGACCTTTTACCAGTTTGTCTAATGGGGTCTTAGACTTAGGGGGTGGGACTGAGGAGGCTCGTGATTTGGAAGTTGGAGTCAGGCCTCTGGAGGTCTTCTATTGCTTTATTGGGGAGTCAGTTAAACTGGACCATGGGAGGTAGACTGATCTCATTGTTTGGCATGAAGTTGAGTTGGAAGCAATACCTCTGGCGGAAGTTTCTGAGTGGGTCCTGGAGAAGATGGGAGTTGTTAGCGAGGTGTTGGGGGGTATCATTTGATGGTTTAGAACAAGCAGCATGGGAACTGTTCACTGAATTGAAAAGAAGATCGAAAAATCAGAGTGAGACTGCAAACCTAATTGGTAAGGAGGCTCCGAAACGAATTCCACGTGAAATAAAAAACCTGAGCTAGGGCCTCTCATACGAGAAAAGGGGTATGGAGGGGACAGGATCAACAAGGAAAATTAGGGGTAATCGTGCTGGTGGTCCATGAAGTGCCACATCTTATCATGGAATGTTAGGGGGTTAGGAGGTTAGGACAGAAGGAGACTGGTGAAAGAGCTGGTAAAGAAAAATAATCTAGAGATTGTATCCCTTCAGGAGACTAAATTGAGGCAGGTTGATAAGGGTACTGTTAACAGCTTATGTCACTTTCAGAATCCTGGTTGGATTGCTCTCCCCTCTGTGGGGGCATTGGGTGGGTGTTGCTGATATGGAATAAGGAGATGGTGGATTGTTACGAGGCTTAGGTGGATGCATTTTCTATCTCTTTAGTGGCTACCTTGAAAGGGGAAAATAAAAAATGGGTTGTCTCCGGAGTTTATGGCCCACCTGGGGGAGCCCATTTGGATGATTGCCTAGCAAAATTGGGAAGAATTAAGGAAAGATGGGATTTGCCTTGGTGCGTGGGTGGTGACTTTAATGACGTTCTTTTTCTAGATGAGAGGAACCAGGCGATGAGAAGAACCAGAGGGATGGACATGTTTTGTGAATTTATTGATCAGTATGAGTTAATAAATTTACCCATCCGGGTAGCCAAATACACTTCGTCTAACTTTCAAGACAATCCTGCTCTTAGTAAACTGGACTGATTCCTGATTTCAATGAATTGGGGATATTACTTCATGCCGAAGATTGTACGGGTTTTGCCAAGGACCGGGTCAGATTACATGCCTATCCTATTGAAAGGAGGGGATGAGATTTAGAGTTATGGGCCATTCCCCTTTAAGTTTCGGAATATGTGGTTTTTGCAACCAGGGTATTTTGATTTGGTCCATGACTAGTGGGAGGAGTTGGAGGTTTGGGGACCTCCAGGGCAAGATTCCGATTGAAACTAAAAGGGATCAGAAATCGCCTAGGGCTTGGAATCGTGAAGTGTTTGGTAATATAGAGATGATGAAGAAAAAGTGTGTGGAGGGCATTCAGGAATGGGATAGGAAGGAGGAATTAGAGGGGTTGTTGGAGGAGGAAAGAAGTTCTAGGAATGATCTAAGAATGGAGTTTGAAAGGGTCTTGGCTATGGAAGAAGTGATGTGGAGGCAGAAATCCAAGTCCTTTGGCTGAAAGAAGGGGATAACAATACGAAGTTCTTTCATAAAAGGGCAAACACTCGAAAGGCAATCAACGACATCTATAGTCTTCGAATTGGAAGTGATGTGATGGAGGATGATGAGGAAGTAAAGAGGCATGTGGAGGAGTTTTTTTCGAAATCTATATACAGAGAGTAGACAGTGTAGGCCGAAGGTGGATGGTTTGCATTTGTCCAGTTAGAAGATGGCTGGGCTAATTGGTTGGAGACCATATGAGGACGAAGTGAAGAAGGCGGTTTGGCTTATGGATGGTGATAAGGCCCCTGGCCTGGATGGTTTCACGCTTTCTTTCTATAAGACATGTTGAGAGGTGATTCGAGAGGATCTTATGTTGTTCATGAGGGACTTTTATGAGAGGAACTTCTTGGATGAAGGAAGTAATGCCACCTACATTGTGTTAATCCCAAAGAAGGAGGGAGCTTACTGCATCTCGGATTTTAGACTGGTGAGTCTTATGGGTAGTACTTATAAGATTATATCCAAGTGTCTGGCCTTGAGGTTGAAGCAAGTGCTCCCGTCGATTGTGTCAAAGGAGTAGGGGGCTTTTTTGCAGGGGAGATCTATGGTGGATGGAGTCCTGTGTGCGAACGAATGTTTAGATGCGAAGCTTCGAGATGGAAAGCTTGGGGTAATTTGCCAGCTGGACCTGGAGAAGGCATACAACCATGTTAACTGGGAGTTTTTGATGTATATTTTACGAAGATGTGGTTTTGGGGTCAGGTGAAGAGAGTGGATGTGGAAGTGTTTTAGCCTGACGTCCTTCTCGGTCATGATTAATGAGGTTCTTAAAGGTCATTTTGGGTGCAGCAGGGGATTGTGTTAGGGGGACCCTTTATCCCCTCTACTATTTCTTTTGGTGGTAGAAGTTCTGGGTGCTCTAATCGGGAGGGCAACGGAGGTAGGAATGATTGAGGGCTTTTCAGTGGGACCTAGGGTTTGACCAGTATCCCATCTTTAATTTGCTGATGATACTCTCCTATTTTGTGATAACTCCCAATGTTAGATTAGGCTGCTCTGTTGTGTTCTTAGGTGTTTCGAAGTGGTGTCAGGCCTTCGTATAAACCTTGCTATAAGCTTCCTAATTGCGGTGGGGGATGTCCCAAATTTGGACTAGCTTATAGCGGATTTGGGGTGTAGGACGGGTAGCCTTCCAACATCATATCTTGGCCTTCCTTTTGGTACTAAGTATAAGAAGAAAGAGATTTGGAACCCGATAATTGATAGAATGAGGAAACATTTGAATGGTTGGAAGGCTCGATACTTATCAAAAGGGGATAAGCTTACGCTTGTTAAAGCATTTCTGGCAAGTATTTTGATTCACTTTCTATCTTTGTTGGTGGCCTCGTTTTCTGTATGCAAGGAGATGGAGAGGATTCAATGGGATTTTCTTTGGAGAGGTGTGGAGGATGATAGGGGTCTGCATTTGGTAGCCTGGGATAGGGTGTGCACTCCTAAGGACAAAGGGGGGATGGGAATAAGAAGGATTCAACCTATGAACCGGGCTTTGCTATGTAAATGGCTTCGGTGTTTTGGATAGGAGGAAATGAGTTTGTTGAGCCAGGTGGTGGGTGTTAAATATGACAATATGGGTGGTTGGGACCCTACAATTCCTCGGGGATCCTACGGATGGAACCCATGGAGGGCTATTTTGTCTCAGCTTAACTTATTCAAAGCTGGTCTTGCTTTCGAGGTGGGGAATGGAAGTTGTATTTGTTTTTGACAGGATGTTTGGTGTGATGAGAGACCTCTAAAGGAGGTGTTCCCTGAAATTTTTAGTATGGCGGTGGACCCAAATGTAGTGGTATGGTAGCTTCTTATATGTCTGTTTTGGGAGGGGAGATTGTATGGCAGCCAAGCCTTAAGGTGAAAAGTTTTTGATTGGGAGATTTCAAGGGTAGCTCATCTGCTTGATAGACTTCAGGATGCTCGAATCAGCTTGGACCATGAAGACCATAGAGTGTGGAATAAGGGAGACGGGGGTATCTTACTGTGAAATCATGTTATGAATTCATGGCGAATGTGGTGGCGGTGGACGGCCCTTGGAATGTAGTGTGGTATAAGTCTACTCTCCTCAAGGTTTAATTCTTCTTGTGGATGACAACTTTGGATAAGATTTCAACTATGGATATGCTGTGGAGGAAAGAATTCTACCTACCTAGCTTATGTCTGTTATGCTATTAGCATTCGGAAACATGTTGTCATTTGCTTTTGCATTGCCCTTTTACTTGGGAGATTTGGTGTGGTCTGATGAGGGATTTCGGCCAAACGTTTATAGCCCCGAGGAACCTAATAGGTCTTTTTCACGGGTGGAAAACAGATGCTCTTAACAGCTTTGGTCGTAGGGTTTAGAAGCTTGTGCCGGCTGCGATATGTTGGGCAGTTTGGAGGAACGAAACAATAAGGTTTTTTCGGCAGAGTTGGCATTCCAGATTTATAGGCGGGCTAAGGACTTGATTATTTTCTATGCTAGAAGGTGCAAACGGTATGATGGCTTCCCCATGGGGGCCTTGACTAGGGATTGGAGCAACACCATTGGTCTTGATTGAGTGTGGGTCCTGGGTCTTTTGGTTTTTTCCTCTTCTTTTTGGGGTACTGCTTCGCTTTTCTTGAGGGGCTCTCATCCTCTTTTGTATTTTCTCCTTTCCCTTTTCTTCTAGTTTGCAATAAAGTTTTTTTTCTTATGAAAAAAAATAATTTTGTTTTTGGTATCAGATTTAGGTTTATCAGCTAGTTCTATCTAGTTGAGTCCCAGGAATGATGGAAGTTAGGACCAAGTTTTCCCTTCCATTTGGGAAACCCTTAAAGGTTCTAATTATTGATCGAAGTGCGAAGATATTGATTTCTCCAAGCGTGGTGGAGAAAGTCAAGCAAGATGAAAGAAATCATGTATACTGCGGGATGCAAGATTTCAACGGAATGTAGTGGAGTTATCTTAGGGAGAACATTGATTGTGGAAAGATGTGCTATTTATAATGTGGAGGCGTGCCTCTTGAAACTCATTGGTTGTGGTTAATGGTATGATCTTATAACATTACCACAACAACCTAACCCAAATGAGCCATAAAGTTCGGAAGAACCTACACAAAAGGAGGATTATTCTTTAACTATGGAGTTTTTTTAAAGAATATGAACCATCATCCAAAGAGGCTTCTCAAGAAGTGGTGTCAACTAAGGATCAAGAACCAGTCTCCATTGATTCATCGTCGAATTTGAAGTTTCTATTCCAACAAGTTCGTGGTCGAACTTCTTCAAACCTGGGGAGTATGATGCTGAAGCATATGCAATCAAGAGGAAGAAATTGGAAGACCATGGATAGTTCTCCATGGATTTGTTCAGCAAAGCAGTGAGTTCTCCATGTAAAACATCTAGTCAATTTCCTTTGGTGAGCTGCAAAGTAGCAAACCAAATTTCTTCTGTAACAAATTGCAAAGCAATGAGTTAACATTCTTAGGTGAGTTGCAAAACAGTAAGTCATTATTCTTAGTGCATGAAGCAGCTTATCAGTCATTTGTGAAAATTTTAAGACAATTGTAGCCAAATAAAGTCAATTGTTTATGATTGATAGTAAAATAAGAGCTAATATCGCATCATTTGAAGTGTCAACCTTTCATTTTATTATCAATATAAATAATGGGCTTTATCAGGCCCAATTTTTTTTTTATACTTCTTTAGTCTATCATTCACAGGCAAATTATGTATGACAAAGAAGAGACAATTGTTAGCACCCCATTTTTGAGGCATGATAAAAGCCTAAAATGCATAAATAGACGGATCATGTCAAATGGGCCTTAAAACGCCCATGAATAGCACATAGATATCTCATAGCTAATCCTCATTAGTTGAGGATTCTTCAAAATATTCTATATGATCACCATTTATTAAAATAAACCAAAGTTCTTTTTTGTTATAGGTCAAAAGACACAAATGTCCCTAGTTTTAAGGTAATTTGGCATTAAGAAGTTTTTTGGACAAAAATGCCCTTAGGGAAAGTTGATTAGTATGAAAAGGGGGCTACCCCTCATTTCAAAGGGCCCCTTGTTGACAACTGAAAGGGCCTTTTCCCTTTTATTGAGAAGCCCTAAATCTTTGTTTGAGAGAGAAAACGAGGGAGCGACAGTTGAGAGTAGAGATTGAGATTGTGGTTGAGAAATCTGATCGTCGGAGAAGAAGCAGACAGCTACATCATTGTCCTAAGGGAAAAGAAGACCAATAGGATATAATTTCGAAAAAAAGTTTACTTTGTCATGAACCTACCTTGGAAACATTCGCTTTGGGGACAAAAATGTGGGAAATGTGGACAATCACTCTCACATAAGATTATTTTTAATTTCATTAACTGTGTGATTATATTTAGTTAGTTTTAGTGTTTTTAGTTATTTAATTTGTAATAATTAGAGCATAGGATTAGTACCCTTTCCATATTCTACCTTTCCAAGGTACATATGGGCACTCCTATTTAAATCTACACCATCATGCTTTATTATTATATTTTTCTTTTGGTGAATTGAACAATTGAAATGAAATGCATGTAATATGTTTTAATTTAAGTGAATTGTACAATCATGTAGTAATGGGTTGAGTGTCGTAGGACCCTTTTAGGCATGGTGCGTGGTTGAATTCCTAGTTTAGATGAAATAATAAATCGAGGTTGACTCTTAGTCTCTCATTTATTATTTCGTTTAAACCAAACGGTGTTTATCACTGTGAGGAATCACCACTTTACGATGCAAGGCAAATGGGGTATAGCATAGGTAATTATGGATCCGGGTAATCAAATTGTGAGAATGTTTGTGTATAGATAAATTTAGTATTCCACTCGTTATATATCAAATGGGGTATTAAATATATCTTATACATAATTTATCTGATGAATTAAATTTAATTCTACACATGTGGATAATATGACATTAAAGGTCTCTTTAGTTAAGTAGGTTATCACCAATTTCAATGGGTAGTTCCCCGAACTTAAAAAGAATCTATGGCTTAGGCCAAATATGGCAGTCACTAAAAGTTAAAAAATAATTTAAAATTTTCATTTACATTTATGATGTCCATCTGCATCATAACAGTTGCTGGCAACTCCAATAAATAAATAAATGCCAGTTTATTTGTGGCGTGGCACTATAGGATGCAAATCCATGCATGTGATGTGTGCGGTGTCGTGGGATGTTCACAGAAAATTGACGACTCCACTGGGGACTTTTAGTGGATTCAAGCTGAAAAAAGCTGAAGTGGCAATTAATGTTGTATATTCACGTGAAACATGCATTTTGGTTGTTAGGATTTGGTGTTTATTTCCTTTCTAAATAAGTCTAGGATATGATGAATACATGCACTGTGGGCTCATATGTACTCACCACTGACACCTCTTAACGGGGTCCACCTCGTACCTATCAGGGGGATTCGAACCCGGTCTATGATTGGGTCAACACAAGAACATGCTTAGTTTCCCAACCCATCCACCAACAATCCATGGCAGCAATGGTGTGGCGATGTTGGAAGGATGGGAATCCTCAGCCTATAGTAACATACCCACCCACACTGAAATAAATGGGAATGACTTAGGACACAAACGATAATGTGTATTGGAGTACGAGTCGATGTATGATCATTGATTGTGTTTGCTATTTCTAGGGGTCTTAATCATTTCCTTAACACCCAACAGCCTCTTTATATGTTTTCCTCTTGTGGAACTTAGATTATAATATATTTTTTATTGAGGCATCATGAATGCCTCATATTCCTTCACTATCGATTCATTACAAAGGTGTCTATATTCTATATGGACCTTTCATTTCTGCACATAGAATAATCGTTATATCATTTTTTAGTTACATTTATTTGTAATTTACACCCATTTATAATATGCAAATCTAAAAAGAAGAAGTAATATATATATATATATATATATAAGATGTTAACATATTTAGGCATACAACAACAACAAACAGCCTTCTCCCAACTATTTGGGGTCAGCTACACGAATCTTGTTCCTCCATTCCGCTCTGTTTAGAGCCTTATCTGCCGTTAAATGACAAGCTGCCATGTCCCTTTTTACTACCTCCACCCAGGTCAATTTTGGCCTTCCTCTAGTCCTTTTAGCACCTTCAACTTGTATTGTCTCACTTCG
>JAOXJP010109963.1:0-14138 GCA_025762735.1 Platanus orientalis
ATTTTTAGTGATGGCAGATTTAAACCCCTAATTTGCAAGCCTATGAGCGAACAAGTTACACAATTTGGGAACATAACAAAAGAAAGTATAATCACAAGCAAGAGAGTAACTAAAACAATCGGAGTGATGTCCTAATAGACCAACGAGTCAAGTCAAAAGGGTTTTAAAAAAAGAGAGGTGACAACATCATAATCTCCTTCAAGAATCACCCATTTCAAACCCAAATCATGAGTAATCAAGAGACTTAAGTGAGAAGAATAACATTCAACTGCTAATGGGAGAGTTGGTTATATTGTCACGGCTAGATTTTTCTTTTTATCAAAACTGTGCGGCACCCTAACCATCACTTAGCCAATGTCAGTTTTACAGTCATTTGAAACCTTCTTTGACCCATCGATATGCCTCATTTGTACTAACAAAGATATTGCTCACCAAGAACACCGTCACATCAAGTCCTGCTTATCCGGCTCACGAATGACTTCCTTGTATTGCCACAATGCTTGTCCCTCTTGTAAGATTCCTTATGTCATCATCGCATAAGTGCACGACTAGTCAGCCACCTCCGTGTCCATGCCGTGTCATCGAAGTGCATCTCAAATGACCACAGAGTTCATCATACTCTACTTGTAACACTAAAGGCCTAACACACCTACAACACATCCTCGAGCTATTGCTCGAGCCAATATGCCCACTGAAGACCACAACACCTTATCTGCGTACCATCTAGTTTCATACAAGACGTTGCTCCAAGTCTTGCCATGACACTACTATGGTCATCCAAGGCTAAGCCAGGATTTTGCCCAGCACAAGACTAGGACACCTGAACACCAAGGCCACAGGATAGCCTACTTGCTCAGTTACCCATGTATTACAATTATCGCATAACGAATGCTAGTAGCAACCACATTGGCAAACCCCTATTTTTCAACGGATGCACAATGTTGCCCACGCCTGAGCCCCAAGCATTGTCCCATGAGGGAATCTAACCTCCATGTGTACCATACATAGTACCTTTGTGAGTGCCAAGAGCCATTCCCAACTCACGTTGAGGATGCCTAGCAATTTAAGTTCATGCAGGTTAGAAGTATGTCCAATGCACATAGTCCGTCATACCCAGTCATACCTTAACATGCCTCTTATTTATGTCAAGGTCCTGAGTGCCTTTAAGCAACCCTCGTCTTCAATGTGTATGCTAAACCCTTTATAGATTGTCAAAAGGGAACATCCTCATGTACAAAAAAAATCATAGTGTATTTATAAAAATGCCACTGTACCATGCCCAAGACTATTATACTATACGCATGCACCAAAAGACTTACATGTGATAATAAGTCTTCCAACTTAGCAAAAAGGAGACTTCCATAATCACTTTTGTAAAAAAAAAAAAAAAACCTACTTAAGTCAGCGATACAAATCATGTTCCACCATTTCATTTTATTTAGGCCCATATCTATCAATCTTGTAGATAAGCATTATAGATGGTAGAACAAAGATCAATTTCACCTTGTCCCTTTTCCAAAACAATACAAACATGGTGCAGATTTGGTGCTCCCCCTTAACCAACAACTAAAGTTCTCCATGCTGAGGGAAACATCACGTCAAAAAAGTGATTTACATTTTATGGCGAAGGTGATCTTCACTTTTCAACGTGATGTGTCATCCCCGGCATGCATGGGGACTTTGGGTTTTCATTAAAGGATGCACCAAATCCTGAGGGTCAAACATGCCTTGAATTTGGTGCAAACCGACTTTAGGATTGACACATTAATGCCGAAAAAAGTGATTTACATTTTTTGGGATGCTTTTCACTTTTTGGTACTAATGTGTTGGACCCTGATGTCGGGCTGATCTATTGGGGTGTACCAAATCCTTGGGGGGGTGTCAAACAATACCCTGATATTAATTATTATAGTTATTCATCATTAAGATATGTTTGTCCTCCGGTAGCTTGTAAGTAAAGTTGCGTTTGAGATATCGGAAAGAATCTTCTCTGGCGGCTTATGACCTGCCAAGGTCTAACAGGACATGTGTCCGAGGAGGCGACAAGAGAGAGCATTTCATTAGAACAACTTACTCTTGTCGTCATATATTCCAAGCAAAATCTGCCCGCGGCTTCCGCGCTCTCTCTCCTTCTCTGTGCCCGAGCCAAAAAAATGTCGAACAACGAAGACACTATCGACGACGAGGGTGATTCATTTCAAAAGGTGAAGCAGAGGTTCAGCGACCGGACCAAGGTAGGGAGTTTATCTGGTCTCTTGATCCTTCAAAGATTAGGCGTCTTTTCTATTCTTGAATGGTGATTTGTTTGGTTTTTACAGAAAGTTGCGCAGACAAAAGAGATCTTATCTAAGCAAGCTGTTCAGACGAAGGACGTCTTGTCGAAGCAAGCTGTTAAAATCGCTAAGCAGGCGGAAGAACATGAAAGTTTTTTCAATAAAGTACGCTTTTCTTGCACTTCTTTCGTTATTAATTGTTTGGGTAGATTGGATTCATTTCACCATTTCATATTATTCTTGATCGTTTGGGCTATATTTTTTTTCTTTGTTTGATTGATATCCATGTTTATTTTTCCATTTTGGTTGATACCCATGTTTATTTTTCCTCTTTGGTTGATACCCATGTTTATTTTTCCCCTTTGGTTGATACCCATGTTTGTTTTTCCTTTAATACTTAGGTGACCCATCTATTAGGGGTTCTTGGGTTCGGAGCCTTCTGCTTTCTGCTGGGATCAAGTAAGTAGAAATAGTCAGTTTGATTTTGGGAGAGTGTTTTCTTTTTAGCCAGCAATAAATTGGAACAGTTTTTTTCAGAATGAATTTTGTTATTAATTGCTTTTAATTCCCAATTTCAGGACCACAAGATATTCCATATGTATATTGTTTGTTCTATGTCACATTCGTTCCTCTCCGGTGGATATACTATCGGTTCAAGAAATTGCACTATTATCTTCTGGTAAGCTCTGACATATTGCTTGCCTTTGTTCTATTCTCAAATGTTAATAGGTTTCGTGATGGCGAGGACATTAGTTGAAGTATAAAATCCATCCCTGTATTTCATGATGTTGTTGGTGTACATGCACAAAATTTGACTTGTAGTTATTGGTGTGTTTATAGGCTTTTGATCTTTGATTAGGCTTACTTAAAGATTAAATGCTGCATGGGTTCTTCCTTTATGGTTTTGATTTATGGTTTCGAGTGTATTTTCTAATGCAAAAGTGAGATTGGATAAGAAAAAAGGAAGTATAAAAGAATTTGGAATGCTACAGAAGATTATTTTTTCATCAACAGTGGAGATTTCAGATTTGACACATGACCAATTACTTTGTTTTGCTATTTTCAATACATCTAATTTTAAGCTCAATGAGAATCTAGCTTTGTTTAACAGGGAAATATCATTATGTAAACACTGTCATCTAAGCAAAATAAACCATTAAATGGGTTTATATTATATTGCTTTATTGAGATTCAATGTGAAGTCTCATAATTTTCTAGGGTTCTGCAGGATTTCTGCTATTATGCCAATACAATTTTCATGGTCATGCTTCTGCTGTATCCAAAAAATGAAAAGCTTTTCATGGTTTGCTTCTCGTTTGCAGAGGTAAATGCAAGGTTTTGCGTTTTGTTATGTTTAAATGACGTGATGATTCATTTTTCCTTGTCCTGACTTCTGGATGCCTGCTTCAGGGACCATTAGCATGGGCATTGATTGTTTGGCGGTGTAGCCTGGTTTTTAGTTCTGTTGACAAAATCGTTAGTGTCCTGATACATCTTTTACCCGGTGAGTTAGAATGTTCTCTTCTTTTAGTGTAGTATTTTTCTAACCTAATAAATTGATTCTTGGAGTTTCAAAGCAATGCAACCAGTTTTAATTTTAGGGCTTTCCCTATGTAGATTTGAGGTATTTGAAGCCACTAATTTTTTAATTTTCAAATTAGAATGGACTTTTTATTCAGGTGGTTCAAAAGATATACTGTCTTGATAATATATTTTCTTTCCCTAAATTAATGGGAACCTTCACCATCTCTTGATTATAGCCTCCCTTACTGTATTGGCTTTAGCAGCTACATAGGAGCGCTTGAAGGAGTGTGAGCTTTCCATCCTTTGGAAAGAGAGTTTTGTGGATTTTCATTATTGCTGAAATATAAAAATCACATGATCTCACTTTATTGCACTCCTATTTTGGGATTCTGTCTGAAAATGAGGTCACAGGTCCTATTATATAGGCGGTCGATGACCCACCAATAACATCAGCCGTCAACTATAAGTCACCTTGTGTCTATAAACATTGGTTAGTGACTAGGTGGAACTGCAGAGCAGTCAATCCCTGTAACAGCTGTCAAATCTGAGTAGAATCTTGTTACACAACAAACCCACACGTGGTGGAATCAAACAAATAAAAAACTCACAGGCATCAACATATTTCTCATGCCTATTGACAATTATTTATGCTCATGAATGGTTCAGAATATTTCAATGATTTCCATCTTAAACTGTTGGAAATGGGATCACTTCCCCCTGATCTGAGGGACAGTTCATTTGCTTGTTTCTGCTTCTTATTGTTTTACAGTTTCAGTCCTGAACATCTTTAATTGTATAAGCCATATTTGTAATATGGTAAGTTGCAATCTAGTTCCTAGTGAGGCATTATTTGGCATTTTAAGTTCTTAGTATGGTTTGTTTAGACTTTAGAATAGCCCATGGAAGAATCCATAATTCATATACATTAAGTTGGATCAGTCACAATGTTGAACCATTTTCTTTCCCTGATTTCATGATTATTCTTTCATAACTATTGCATTTACTAGGAAAAAAGTGATGGCAATTGACCTGCAGTCTTGAGACCCTAGTCCCTTTGACTGTCCTACAAAAGAGTGTGTCAATGGGAAAGATTGATAAATGAGAGAAATGGAAGCTGAAAAGAAAGTTTACACGAACAACTGCATACTACAATTCAGTATGCCTGCAATACTCCCTTGTAATGTCTAATTTTCGCATCACTAGATTTACCAACAACTATTTGCATCCCTATTGGTGGGTTTTTTTAATCTTCGCATTGAAATCTTATAGAGGTCTTTTAGTTGTTATTCGGGAGAAATTCATTATTATGATCTTTATCCTTCTTTGGTCTTTTTTCCGTCGATATCTACTTTCTCATGTCTAATTGATCATTTCAATATTTATTTTCTCAAGAATGGACAAACATTTTACTTCATTTCTGTTCAGCCTGATCTAATTCTTCGAAATCATTTTCTTCCCAGTTGGAAATTAGTCACGTCATTGTGATCCTTTGTTGTCTTCTTAGTCACTCTAATTCTGTATTTTCTTTATGCTTATTGTCCCTTGCTGTATCATCTCAGTCATGTTACTTGTTGCACGTTATGGCTCCTACAAGCTAAAATCCACTGGATATATATTTTATTGGCTGGTTAACATAGCTCCTTCAGGGCATTGGTGTTGGCACTGGTGATCCCATAATTTCTCTTCCTTTAGTTTTCTAGCATGTTGATGGCACACTTGTTTTGTCAAATCTTTCTCTAGTTGCTTAATTTTTTTTTGAAAGATAAAGAAAATATATTGTAAACGCTAAACTAGGAGCAAAGGCAGCATAAGGCATGCGCCAAGATACAACGATAGTAGCATAAGCAAAGCATCAACAAGCACTAAAAAAACACAATAAGAGAGTCCCAGTCAAAAAGCCACTCATAAGAATGGTGAAAAATAGCAGGGACAACAAAAGACTAGTCGAAAATGAAAGAAAGGACCATATCATGCAATTTATGGTCCGACATTGACAATCCTTCAAAGATCCTCCTATTACACTCCTTCCAAATAGACCAACAAATTGTTGCAGGCAAGGCAATCCAGAACACCTTTCGCAACGTATTCTCTAACTTAGGAGGTTTAGATGGCCAACATTGAAAAAGGTCGCAGATAGAACCTGGTTGGACCCAAGTCATTCCCACTCTTGTAAGAAAAAAACTCCGAAGGGCCGTAGCTGAAGAGCAATGAAGGAACAAATGGCAGGCCGATTCACCATCGAGCATACACATGGAGCACCTGTTTGGAGTAATAAGACCCCTAGCAATCAAGTTATCCATCGTGGGGGTCTAGTTCCACCAAATCAACCACAGAAAGAAGGCCACTCTGGACGGGATAATGGTGTTCCAGATAAAACTGCTAGGACAAGAGGCTGGCTAAAAAACACAGTGCTGCATGCATAGACTTGATTGAGAATCCATTCTCCACATCAAGAGTCCAAATCCTCTCATCTTGGATGTCCCTATCACCTAAATTGCACTTTTCAAGGTCCAACAACCACCCCATCTCTTCAATTTCTCAATCATTCAAATTTCTTCTTGGATGGATATTCCAAGAGCACCATACACTTGTCCTAATCATATGATCACGCACTGATCCCCTATGGCGGGAAGCGATATTGTAACAGAAAAGGGAATAAACTGCATAAAGGCTAAGAGGAGCACCAAGAGTCATGCTAGAAGGAAAGATACTCACCACTATTCACCCTAATCCTGATGTAGCTAAGGAAAGAGTCCATGTCTTCGAAGATACCTCTCCAAACCTCCACATCCATAAGGACTAGAGGGGGAAGAACTGCTCCAACCATACTGCTCCTCACCAAATTTTGCCGCTATAACTTTCCTCCAAAGAGTGTTATGCTCAACACCAAACCTCCACAACCATTTATTCAACAGAACTCTATTCATCTTCTGGATAGATTGAATACCTAAACCTCCTTGATCCAAAGGTTTGCAAACATTAGCCCACTTCACCCAACTTATCTTCCTCTGACCACAATCAGAGTTCCACATAAAAGACCACTGAAGTTTATCCAGATGATTGATAACTGACAACGGGGCTTTGAGAGCATACAAAAAGTGAATAGGTAAACTCGACAGAACACTCTTCACCATAGTCAGCTTACCACCCTTAGAGAGATATCTCCCCTTCCAAGAAGACGGCCTTCTACTCGCCCTTTCAATCACTGAGTTCTAGACTGCCTTAGAAGAGGATTTAGCACCAAGCGGGAGACTAAGATACGTGATAGGGAGTGGAAAAATCGGACAACCAATGGCCAAAGCAAACTTCGTAACATTAGCAATATCTCCCATCAGACTCAAAGACGATTTGCTGAGATATACTTTTAACCCTAAGATCCCCTCAAACAACAAAAGGATACCCCTCAGATTTCTCGCGAATTCCAAGTCCCCTTTCAGCATAAATAGAGTCATTTGCAAATTGAACAAATGGAACCATGAAACCCTCCACAGGAGGCGAAAGACCGTCTAACAAACTAACAGACTTAGCTCTCGAAACCATCCTACCAAGGAGGTCGACCACCATGATAAACAAATAGGGGGATAACGGATCACCTTGCCAAAGGCCTCTACTACTCTTAAAGAAACCTTTAGGACAACCGTTCAGCAGAATAGAGAAAGAGGAAGAAGATACACAAATCCTGATCCAGTTCCTCCATTTGATGCCAAACCCCATCTTCAGAAAAACCCAATCTAAGAACCCCCAATTAACATGATCATACGCCTTTTCCATATCAATTTTGCAAACTGCCCCTGATCTCCCCGCCTTCAAAGCTGTGTCAATATATTCATTAGCAATGAACAAGCAATCAATAAGATGTCTTCCCGGAATGAAAGCATTTTGAGAGTCAGAAATCACCGAAACAAGAATATCCTTAAGCCGAATAGCAAGATTCTTAGCCAAAAGTTTATAAAGGTACCCCATAAGGCTAATGGGACAATAATCCTTTACCTCCATCGGACCTCTCTTCTTAGGGATAAGCAAGATAAAAGTCACACTCAAAACTTCTACACCATTTATTCCCAGAATGAAACTCCCTAAAAGTATCCATAACCTCCCTACCCACAACATCCCAACAAATTTTGAAAATTTTGATAGAAAAACCATTAGTCCCAAGGGCCTTATCATCCTCCATAATATTTAAAACACCGATGACTTCTTCTTCAAAGAAAGGTCTCTCGAGCCTCATCTTCTTCTTCACTAATCTCATCATACTCAGCTCCACGCAAAATAGGTCTGCAAGGCATTGGCTCAATATAAAGATTCACAAAGTATTGTTCAATGTGATCCCGAATAACCCCTTGTTCCTTTGTCCATACTCCGTTTATCCTCAAATTAGTAATGAAATTAGAGGATAATCTCCCATTTACCATCTTATAAAAGAATTTTGTGTTACGATCACTTTCCTTGAGCCAAGATGTTCTAGATTTTTGCCTCCAAGATATTTCTTCCATTCGCACCAACCTATGATATTCTTCCACCGCTTCCTTTTTCATACACACCTCAACTTCCGAAAGTTGCCCCTCCATATCCTTCTTATTCAACAAATCCAAAGTGCGGAGACAAGTATTTGTACAAGTAGTGACATCGCCAAACACCTCTTTTTTCCATCTCAATATCTTTCCTTTAAGAATCTTCAGCTTCTGCCCGAACACAAAACTAGTAGATCCATCCACTTCAATCTCAGCCCACCACCTCTTCAAGTTATCCACAAAATCTGGAAACTTGAGCCACATCAATTCAAGCCTAAATGGACGCTGACCCAGAGGAATAAAATTCGTCTTGAGAAGGATAGGGATATAATTAGAGCTTGGATTTTGCACCGTTTGTTGCACTATCAAAGGAACATGATCCGTCCAATCTGAGGAAAGCAGGAATCGGTCCAGACGACTACTCGCTCTTCTCACTTGATTATTAGTCCAGGTGAATTTTTCCCCCTGAAGAGGGAGGTCAACGAGGCCTTGATCATCAATGAAGTTGCTAAAACATCGCATCTGAAAGGACACTTTGGAAGACCCCAACTTCTCGGAAGGAAAACGTATGACATTAAAATCACCACCCAAACACCAAGGAACATTCTAAGAGCTCCTAACTCCTGCCAACTCCTCTCTAACCCAAACAAAATCTGGTTGATCACACGGTCCATACACACCCGAAAAACCCAAGAAAAACCATCCTCCTTATTCCTACAAAGAATATAAACAGAAAACTCCCCAATCTAAGAGTTCTCTACCTCCACAACAGAAGAGTTCCAAGCTACCAGAATACCCCCCGAGCAGCCAGTTGCAGGTTTGTGCACAAACTTGAAAGGACACCTGCCCCAGAGATCCACTTCCATCCCCATATTTACAATATGAAATTTTGTTTCCTGAATAGTGAGAATATCAACCTTCTCCTTTCTAAGCAGGTCTTTAATACCCCACCGCTTCTCCTTTCTCCCCAACCTCCTAACATTCCAAGTACAAATTGTCCTTATCATGATATGGTATAGGTGAATGATGATCCCTTCTTCCCTTTCTTCTAACTCGAGGCTGCCCCCTCCCTTCTTAATTAATATCCGAATGTAAGTTCTTCAACTCTCTTGAATAACCTCCTCTACCACGCTTATTGCAAATTCCTCTTACCCTTTTCGGGCTCCAACTTTTCCTCATTTCTATTTCTTAGAAAAAATCGGCAATCTATTGCTCCATTTCTTCAAAGGAATATCCCATTCTACGTTTAATTTTTGTCATCTTTTTAATAACCCAGTCAGAAGACGAAGGGGCAGGAGGGGGAGGCAACATCAAGAGGGGCCTGACTCAGAAAATCTCTCTGCCCCAAGCATTAAACCCCCATGGTTTGCAGAATAATAATCATCGGTCGAGACATCCCCCCATCTCTTTTTCGAGGTCCCATACACAGTATCCTGAAGATACTCCTCATAATTGGTCGCGAAAGGGTATCTGTCTACGCACATCCCTTCGCCATGATTATGAGAGCCACTACAACCTGCACCCGAAGCATCATCACGGCTTGACCACACTTCCTCAAACTGCTCCTGATAGCTTCATCCCTCATCATCCTTATTAGAACTCAGGGAGTGACGACTTACCTTAGCCTTGCCCTTTCCCCCTAATAAATCATTGCAATGCCCCCTCTTATCTCCTTTTTCTCAGCCAAAACACCTTCCCTTATAACTATCCCACCCCCAGACTTCCTTGGACCCGAGACGTGAGTAGAAGCATTAGAATTTCTGACTCCATCAACAGAGTGACCCTGAGTACTCTCCTTGAAAATAGGATCCTTCCTCTGCCATTGTTGCAGAGGTTGATTCTGGTGAGATGGGTCCTGTTCGATCTTCACATTCCCCTGTCTTGGCTTGATGACAGTTGGAACCCTAGGACCCTGTTTCCTTGAATTCCTGTCGAAGTTCACCAGATTATTCTGTCGTGGTTGAGATTTCTCCCTTTTCCTGTTGCACCTGCTTTGATCCCCATTTGCCCCCTGCCTTTGTTTCTCCTCGTCACAGACCTTCCACGAACTCAAACCTTACCAGGGCTTCTCATTAAAAACCTCACAGAAGCCCTCCCCCCTTGGGCTTAATGGATTTGAATCACTCGAACGAGAACACCCCTGGCTATTGGGCTTCGGGTGTAGAGGCCCAAACCTCTTTGATATGGGCTTATCCTTTCTCCAGGTCTGAGACCTAGGCCCATAAGGATTCTCCCTTGCTCAGTTCACTCCAAATCAGTTGGCCCAATGGTCCAATCGATTTCGACCCTTCCTCTCCCTTTTCGAAACCCTAGTTTTAGGGTAGCCTGGATCTACCGCCAGATGCCCATGAGGCTTATGCAAGGTATGCCGACCATATCTTCCTCCCCGACAGTAGTCTTCAAACGCATCTCCAATATCGCTAGCAACTTCACCATGGTAACGACCAGAGGTACCGAAATCAATGAATTTTGGGATTGCCACTACACACAACTGCACCTTAAATCTTCTAGTGCCATCCGAGATGTGAATGAAGTCGGGAGCCTCCTTCGGGTTCCTCACCTTTAGACGAAACCATTCCATGGAGCTAGGGTCTGGGATGTCCACCTCTAGAAGACCACCACACTGATCTCCAATCATCCTGAAAGTAGCTGAACCCCAAAGGTGCAGCGGTAACCCATAACCCCACATCCAACCATACCCAAATCTTGCTCCACTCCGACGACACCCTGCTGTGGGGTGCCAAATATCCATCAGCAAACCCCCACCCTGCCAGGTTTTCCTTCCCTTATGCAAAACCCTTTCGGCTTCCTGGATAGAGGGAAAATAAAAAATAAAAAGCTCCTTCGCCGTCTTGTGAACTTGAAGCTCCCCAGACACCTTCCATACTCTCGTCCCCCATTCTCGCAAAACAGAGGCCGACGGGTTATCACCAATGGCCCTCCCAACCAGACAAGATTTTAGTCTATTAATCTAGTCCTGAACATCCTCCCAACTAAAGGAGAGCAAGCCATATCCATCCACCAGTTCCAGCTTGGGCGATGGTAGTTGAGGTTAAGACAAGCCCTCAACCACTGAATCGTTGTAGGATTTCTCCCAAGGTTCATCCCAATATTTAATAGTTTCTTTTCCCAAAGTACGAGGCATAACACGAAAATCCCTTTTCTTCTTAGTGAGATCATGCCGATAGGTTCCCACCCACGGTGGGGGCCCGTATCTTCTCCGCCTGAAGTTCATCATGTTCAAATCTTTAAGTTTAGTTGCTTAATTATTAGCTTTCTTTACAGGGCTGTGAAGGAAGTTATTGGTGGATGCTTGAATCAACAGTTTGTTCCTGGTGTCAACCTAAATCGCTCCCTACAAGTTCAATTTGTGAATCTATGTACTTCCTCTATCACTTCAAAATCTTAGCATTTGGCATTTTTGGCTTGGGACCATATGGAGGAGAGGAATATCAGAACTTTTGAGGACAAGTTGCTTAATTTTATCAGCTTTCTTTACGGGGCTGTGAAGGAAGTTATTGGTGGATGCTTGAATCAACAGTTTGTTCCTGGTGTCAACCTATGTTACCTAAATCGCTCCCTACAAGTTCGATTTGTGAATCTATGTACTTCCTCTATCACTTCAAAATCTTAGCATTTGGCATTTTTGGCCTGGGACCATATGCTCCAGCATGGAGGAGAGGAATATCAGAACTTTTGAGGACAAGTACTCATCTTCATAAAATCTTTACGCCACCATGTATTCTCTTTTTTTTTATGGGCCTCCATCTTGGTTGCCTTTAATGAGATTGAATGGTTTTCTTTCTGGAGGGAGTTTGTTTAGTTGCTTTGTTTTGCTTGTTGTTCTTGTTTTTGTCTTTCACCTCCCCAGTGAAAGACTTGCCTCCGTTTGCTTTGTTCTGTTCGCTTCTTTTTGAATAAAATTATCTCCCTCAAAAAAAGAAATTGGACTTATTAAGGTGTAAGAAGGGATAGCTTAACAGTCGTAAATTATGAACTCAACTTGATTATTACCAACCTTGTATTTGGTCACTTAGCGGTTTGCTCTTTAATTCACAAACTGGATTAACCCAATTGTAGTGTACTGAAGGACGGCTTGGGAGAAGTGAAATGAAATGGAGAAGCTGAAGAAAGAATAAAATAAAAACCATATCTCTTGACAATAACTGGAAGGGTAGGGACTCTGCCTATTGAAATGGTTTATGCCGTTTGTAATAGTGAGGAGGTCTGGAGTAGAGAGGGTAGGGGTCTGGTGATGATAGTGGAGGTATGGTATTGTGGTGTTTAGTGGATGTGGGAAGGGTGTATTTTTGGGGTGAGAGTGATGGGTTTTTCTTTTCTTTTCTTTTTTTCTTTTCTTGAAACACTTGGTATATAATGACTGATGCATTGCACTCTGCATCCTAAAAAAGAGTTGATTGTGAGACCACCAACTTATTGAGTCATTTTATTGAGTGAAATCTTTTATAAAGGAGGGTGTTCTTTACCATCTTATTTTCTTCAATAAGAACTTGCAAACAAGATTTTTGGTGTTTGTACATGTAATTGCCCTTAGTTTCAAAGAACATGGGAATGTGCAAATTGCAATCTTCAAATGAGGGTTTTATTTTATTTTATTTTATTTTTATGAAAATGAAGGTTTAAAATGAAATTTTACAGGGTCCTATGGTTTCTACTTTTTGTTAGACAATCTTTCTTAGTAATTTACAGAAAATAATAATAATAATAATAATCTTTCTTATTTGCTGCCTTGCTGGTTAACATCTTCTTAGAAACTGAGCATTATGTACTCGGCGTGGCTTTCATTAGATTTTGTAGGCCATTTATGGACCTTCCTTCATTTTGGCTGGCTGAACTGCAAATGAGACTGTACCATTGAGAACCTTCAGTATAGTAAGAGCAATGGCACCCAGTCACTAAGTTTACTTCAATCAATGTGACTGAAGTGAAAGTAATCAGTTCTTCCATTCAGGAGATCTTTCTAGGCCAACTTGTTTGTGGGGAGGTCCTGTCCCTTCTGAGGTTTCTTTCTTTGGATGGCAATATGTGACAAAATCTGTAATGTAGATAATTCAACTATAGGCTTAAAGTCATCCATAATAAGTGCTTCTTTTGCAGTACTGAAGAAACTATTAAATCATCTCCTCCCACATTACAAATTCACAACAAGAACTTAGCTATGTGTTCTTCAAACCCTTTGTGTTATAGGTAAGTAGTTCTTTTTGGAGCTTATCCAGTTTGGTAAACCAAAGGTTTGTGCGTAAAAGGATAGTGCTTTGGAATTGGAGAATTCTTCCTTTTATTTTGTTGGAGCATTTTGAAAAAAGGAATGACAATATTTTCAAGGCAACTGTGGGTTGGAAGGGAAAGTTATTCATAGCATATCACTAATTAAAAATAAAAAAAGTTGGTCATTCATAATAGGTATAAGGTGAAGATGTTTCATTTCTCCTCTACCTTCATTGATTGCAACAAAATCATTCTTTACATTTATGTTTTGGGTTGTGTTTAATTTGCATAAGTTGAGATCTTCGGTTTAGAAATTGAATTGTATGGAAGTGAAGATGTTGGCCTTATTAAAATAAAGATCTTCCCTTCATAAATTCATTGCAACAGAGAGGTGGAGGGTGACTCCTTGAGCTTATCTTACCTCTGACAGGCCTTGGAGGATTGCTAATAGGACTGGGTGTATTGCATATTTGCAAACATTTTTTTTTTTTTTTCATTTTTGGTTTGGGTGGATGGGTGGGGGGTGCGGGGGTGGGGTATAGTAAATTCTTAGACATGGTAATGAAGATGCCAAGCCACATTAGCTGTAGGTGGTTTGCAT
>JAOXJP010109974.1:0-14138 GCA_025762735.1 Platanus orientalis
AGTACAAGTCAGATGAATCCGTGGAGAGGTACAAAGCCAGATTGGTTGCAAAATGGTACACTCAAACTTTTGGAATTGACTATCAGGAGACTTTTGCTCCTGTAGCAAAAATGAATTCCATCCGGGTTCTCATCTCTCTTACTGCAAACCAGAGCTGACCTCTTCTACAATTTGATGTGAATAATGCATTTTTGCATGGAGACTTAGAGGAAGAAGTGTATATGGCCACCCCACCTGGATTTCGTATGCCATAAGCCAAAGGGAAAGTCTGCAAACTCAAAAAGGCCTTATATGGATTGAAACAATCGCCTCATGCATGGTTTGAAATGTTTCGGACTGCTATGATCCTGTCTGTATACAAACAAACACAAGTTGATCATACCTTATTTATAGAGAGACAAGGCCCCAAGCTGACAGCTTTAATTGTGCATGTAGATGATATTGTGGTGACTAGGAATGATGAAGAGAAAACGCCTCAAGAGGAGTCTTGCCAAATAATTTGAGATCAAGGATCTTAGTTTCTTGAGGTACTTTCTTGGGATTGAAGTTGTTACATCAGGCAAAGGCATCTTTTTCTCTCAACGGAAGTATGTATTAGATCTCTTGAAAGAGTCTGGTGTGGAAGGTTGCAAACCATGTGTTACTCCTATTGAGGTAAATCACAAGCTGAAAGAAAATGACAGTGACAGATTGATTGATGCAAGAAGATACCAAAGGCTAGTGGGACATCTTATTTATTTGTCCCTAATCCGTCCAGACATCACATATGCCGTTAGTGTTATAAGTCAGTTCATGCATGCACTGACCTAAGACCTATGGAGGTAGCATATAGGATTCTCAGATATTTGAAGGGATGTCCAGGCAAAAGAATACTTTATCAGAAGAATGTTCATCATCAGATCGAGGTATATATTGATACCGATTGGGCTGGCTCCCTGACAAACCAAAGATCTACGTCTGGCTATTACTCATTTGTTGGAGGAAATTTAGTAACCTGGAGGAGTAAGAAACAATTAGTTATCCCAAGATCTAGTGCAAAGGCTGAATTCAGATCTATGGCCCATGGTATTTGTGAATCCCTATGGTTAAAAATGTTACTCTCTAAAGTGGGTTGACCCACCAATAGGACCTGTGAGAATCTATTGTGATAATAAAGCTGCAATCAGTATTGCACATGATCCTGTATAGCATGACCGTGCCAAACATGTGGAAGTTGAGAGGCACTTCATCAAGGACCATCTCAAGAAAGGACACTTCTGTACACCCTTTGTTTTGACTCACAATCAGCTAGCAGATCTATTTACCAAAGGACTTAGTACATCAAAGTTTTTGAGTTTAATTGGCTAGCTGGGAATGCGAGATATCTATTCTTCAGCTTGAGGGAGAGTGTTAGTATATGGTACATTAGCGTATATGGTACATAGAGGGTATTTTAGTCACATATAGTATGGGGCTTATATACCATTGTAATCGGTCTACCAATAAGAAGAAATTATAATAAGAGTAGTTGTATGAGCAACCCTAACTCATATGACCTATAGTCTTCTCTTTTCTCTCTCTCTCTCTATCTTTACCTCAATCTCTTATCTCTCAAAGTTAAGTTTTACAAGTATACCCTCTACATACCAAAGACTTATATACCCTCACATATTGTACCTGTATACATCTGTATATACACTCATATACTTCAACACACACATCTTGGATGTGGACTCCATAGTCCATAAACTCACAACTGAAGGATAAAGGGTCTATAAAACCCACAACTAAGCATAGTAGACCATAAACCCCTCTAAAATCAACACGAATCTACACAGAGGCATCACACATCACCAGCCCAATAGAAGCAACAACAAGATATGTGAACTAGACAAATTTCAAAGTGAAAAAAACCAAAATATACCCTAGATGATAAATATAGGGCATAAAACTCATCACCAAAGGCATGTTTCTTCATGGAATTGAACAATACTTGTTACAATCAGTCACAAATATACAAAGAGATCAAAACCATGTAAATCCGACAGCTGACAACTCCATATATACACAAATCGAAGATAAATCTCGTATCTGAAAAATTTCTAGAAAATACTAGAAAAATATATTAAAAATCCCAAATCGCTTCAAATAACTACAAACCATCACAACAATTCACCAAAAAATCAGATCTATATAGATCAAGAGATTTTGTCATTGACCTAAGAGGTCCATATGGATGGTGATGTCATTTGTACGCCTTGATGACATTAGCAAAGATGTACAATGACTGTAGGTTGGTTTGTTGACCTCGGATCTGTGATGGTGCTCTGATACCAAGTGGAATTAGGTGATGTGGTGCTAGGGTTTAGTGAGGAAGGAGGAGGAAGAGCGTTTGAGAGGAATAATACGTATGGAGAGTGTAGTCTCTCTCATACTTCTATATCTAATAAATGTGATCTACGATTACAACAAAATACATGAGAGGTATACTTATTTACAAGTATGCCCTCTACATTTGTACCTTTACATGTATGTACCCCCATACCATAAGAAGAAGAAGTATGCGTATTAGAGGAGAATACGTATGGAGAGTTAGTAATCTCTCACATATTGCCTTTCAAATGTATGAGATGAGAAAAATACAAAATACATAAGAAAGGGTACATATTTACAAGTATACCTTATACAATACAGTTACATGAATGTAGTCTTAAACCACAACATATATTTTGTGATCTAACACTTTCAAGTCGTCCTTCTCACCTGGTATTGTTATCAGAGCCAAGTACATACTTACAAGTATATCCTATACAATATAGAAGACAATAATACAGTTACATGAATGTAGTCTTAAACCACAACATATATTTTGTGATCTAACACTTTGAAGTTGTCCTTCTCACCTGGTATTGTTATCAGAGCCAGGTTCCATCAGTTGGTTTTATCTAGCTGAAGTCTCGGGCCCTTTCTAAATTGACCCGGGCCTTTTTTGAATTGGCTGTAACACCATGGGAATTAGCAGTAATGATCTATCTACTAAAGTTAAGAGGCAAGCACGGGTTCTTGAGGCTGTGGAGGCAAAACTAAATTCTAGAATAGACGGTATGATGTCTAGAATGGATGGTTTTGAGACCAAAGTGAGATCTAAGTTGTGATCTATAGAGGAATCTATTAAGGCTCTTACAACATCCTTGTTTAGGAAGGAAGAGGCTAAAAAATCACCAGTACAGGTTATGGTTTCATTCAATTCGGCCCCTTCACCAAGTTAACATGATGAAGTTCCAGCTATAATATCTCACACATTTTGCATCATGAGATGATATTTACCAGGCAAGAATAGAATCCTAGAATTATGAATCATCAAGGTAATATTCATCATGAGGTGAACAGGCTTGCCAGATTAGATTTCCTAGACTTTAATGGTGATAGGAATCCTGACATATACTTGGATTGGTTCCACAACATAAGTTATTTTTCCAATGGCATTATGTACATGAAATCTGCAGGCTTCAACTCGCTGAGGCCAAATTAAAGGGGACAACCCATCTATGGTAGAAACAACATAAGGAAAGTCATTCCCAGATATCATATGGATCTATGACTACATGGGATAAGATGAAAGCTGCCATGAATAGAAGGTTCAAACCTAGTGACTACCAACAGGGAGCCCATATTCATCTAACCTAATTGAAGCAGGTTTCGAGTGAGATGATGAAATTTTAGGAACTTTATACAGGCAATGATTGCATCCTCAGATTTCCATGAGCCTATGCTACAATCATTGCCGCACCTTGGATGATGTGATTCAGATTGCTTACCAGGTAGATGAGAACATGAGGAACCTATATTATCGAAAGCCCCTCATGGAGAGTGCCCGTAGAAGCATGATGGCTAATAGTGGGTACTCAAATAGCAAGGTAACCAATAAACCACAAGTTAGTGGTACAATCCTCTTCCGTCAAGCTAGCTCACAATTTTACACCTAGATCCCTAGATTTTGAAGGTTTCACATCAGTGAGCAAAGAGATTCAGTGCCACTTATGTTTTAGGCTATGGCTATGTGAAAACTCAATCTCCAAACCGATTAATGGGTCTCTTCAACAAGTAGGAACTTGAAGAAGTTTATGTTCTATCACAATCTATGATCCTAGAAGTAGAACATAATGAAGAAGAAACAAGCGAATCTGAAGATGACAAGCTCATATATGTACTTTGCCTCTTCTATCCACTCATGCAGAAAATGAGAAAGATTGGCGCCATAACATCATTTTCCAGACTAAAGTCAGATGCAACGGCCAAGTGTGTTCTAGGGTGATAGATGGAGGTAGTTGTTTTAATGTCGTCTCACAAGATGTTGTGAAGTAGTTAGGACTGAAGATTGAACTCCATCCCAGTCCTTATAAAGTAGCATGGTCAATAATACAAGTCTAAAAGTCAGTTAAAGGTGCTTGCTAATATATTTGATTGGAGGCTTCATGGACAAAGTACAATGTGATGTGCTTTCCTTAAAGGTGTGTCACTTCCTTCTTGGGAGACAATGGCTCTTTGATAAAAAGGCACAACACTGTGACTTTAACAACACTTATTCTTTCAAGCACCGTAACACTAAGATAACGATAGTACCATGTAAAGAGTTACCAACTTTGAAGCCAAAGAAGATAGTGTGATTCTTCATTCTCAAGCCTGTGCCTCAAGGTAGAGACAAGATTCTTGGATCTCCTCCTAAACTCAACGGGGTTGAATTTTCTAAGAAGAGAGGAATTGATGTAGTATCCATAGCTTGGATGGACAAGAGGTTCCCTTTGTGGAAGCCAAAGCTCAAGCCTAAGAAGACTTAGGAAATTCTAGCATGGGGGGAACATTTATTTTATGTCACTTATGTAATAAGGCATTTTGTGTCACATTAATAGTTTTTTTTTTCTTCAATTTGGGGTATGATCATGTAATAAGGTCTTAAGGATCAAGGGTAGTTTAGGAAATTTGTTTTTTTTAAAGTCAACCTGTGGGGTCCATAGGGCTGGTTGACAGCCATGTTTTCTTCTCTTTTTTTAGTTAGTTTAATTCTTAGAAATAAGTAGAGGGAAAGTTTAGTTGGTTTCTAAAATTAGAAAGTTTTAATTGATGTCATGTGTAAGCCTATTTAAAGGCACCCCCACCCCCACCCCCACCCCCATTATTTTCATTGAACATTAATCAAGAATTTTGTTATTAATTGGTGCTCCAATTAGTGTGGCCGTAGACCTTCCTCTCTTCTAGGTGGCTGTGAGACACCCTACCACTCCACCTTCTTTTAACTCTTCTTTCTCTCCCTTTTTTTTGATCGAAAAGCTAAGTATTTATTAATACTGAGAAGCACAAGATAGTATAACCCAGAAAGGGCAGAGGCAAAGGAAAAACAACTAGCAACCAGAAAACCATGGAGTCCCACTCAAAAATGAAATCGTGAAATCTTGTTCCAATGAAATCAGGGAGGTGAGAGTGTGAGACATCCAAGAGAACGAGAGAGAGAGAGAGAGGGCATGATCCAGCAGCTTTGAATTTGAGACCCCATCTCCATCAAA
The DNA here is from genome assembly GCA_025762735.1 of Platanus orientalis. Lineage (NCBI taxonomy): Eukaryota > Viridiplantae > Streptophyta > Magnoliopsida > Proteales > Platanaceae > Platanus > Platanus orientalis. The sequence continues at coordinate 5,541 of JAOXJP010109974.1, forward strand.
GCTCCTTGCATTTCTTTCAATCCATATTTTCCTAAATGCCACAACTTCATTTTCCTCCATCTCCTTCTTTCTGCTATCTTCACCAAGCATCCCCTCTTCTCCTCCCTCTTCTATCTTATCCTATTGCTTCATTCCTATCTTGATACTTTGCTGCACATCTATCAATTAAGAGATTGAATCTGAAAGAATTCTGCAGAACATCAAGAGTACACGAGTGGGAATCCTAAGACCATCTATTGGTCAAATCGCTTGCCTTGGTTGAAGGTCTTATGTTCCAATTTCATCAGGTATTATTCCTTGATCAATTTTCTAAACTCCATTAAAATCTATTTGTTAGAATCTATTTCTATTATTGGATTCAGTCCTTGTTTTATATTCAATTTTCTGGGTTTCTAAAGAGTGAAAATTGCACCCCTATATGCTTCCCTTTTTCTATCTTTTCTTGTAGGGTTTTGTTCTCCTATAGGACCCTTACAAATCCCTTAAACTTCCCCTATGATCCCCTTCTTCTTGATTTTGAATCATCTCAGTCTGAATGGACAGGTACCACTCCATTACCAATCAATGCATGACATGTGTCTTGAGAAAGGGTATTTGAGTCTGTTGGTTGTGTTTTTTTCACCTTGACCCGGGTTTGGGTGAACCGTGTAGTCAGAGTAGATTCGATCCATGCCTCACTTAAGAGGACTTTCACAAGTCTCAAGGGGGAGAAATGACAAACAAATGTAACTTCTGTTGACATGAAAATTAACAGCACAGTTCAAGTATCTTACCCAATCCGAAGATGCCACAACCCTTATCTGATGTGTCATCTTCAGCAATGAGCAAGCCGATGATAAGAGCAAGGACTGAATCAGATTTAATCCTTAAGACCAAATTACAGACTAACTTACGCTACTCCTACTCCTACTCCTAAGATAAACTAACTCCTAATCCTAAGATAAATCTCTATTTATATTGGATTGGTTCGTTCCAATATTGTTCCCTTCTTGCACATCGCCGGGTGGTTATACCTCCTTTACCTGTTTGTTGAGGTAACTATCACCCTCGCTGCTCATCGTGGTGTCGAATGCCCATAATAGGGGGTGTCCTGCCCCTGAATCAATGGTTCATGTCTGTCTACTACATGTATTTCTGCTATAACGACTTGGATGCGTGTCAACATTTGGCAGAATCTTGCTTTCCTCGCCTCCTTGCCATGGACATGCCTCATACATGCTAGTAGATGGATTAAGAGCTAGTGGAATCCACCTGTGTCTTGATCTGATCTTACGGGTGGAATTTAAAATGGTATAAACAAAGTCAATACATGTGTTAATGGAGGGTCACAGTAAATACATAATAGATAAGTATCTGTGTATTTATTAATACACCCTTTGTCAGACATCATGTCACATCCTGAGCAGAGACTGGAGTAGTACATGTCCATTCAGACTGGAGATGATGTGAACTCCTTTTCTCCCTCCCAATTTCAAAAGATTCCTTGTTGTTTTCTGTTAAACCTCCATTAAAGCACCTTAGATTTTCTAAAATTTCTAATTTTGATCAATCAATTCTTATCCAAATGACATGAAATTTTAACCCTAGACTCCTGGAGAGATGAACTACTGATCTGAAAAATTTTAGATTTTTTTTGATGCACGATAGGGGTATTTTCGTATTTCTCCAAAGTCTATAAAATTGCAGATTTTCCCCTGGTCTGAAATTTGCATATTTTTATATTTGGACATTACAGAAATACCATTTTAGATCTTTCTCTCTCTTTTCTTTTCCTTTTTCTATTCTAATTCATCTATTTCTTTTCTGATATCTTATTCTTTGTTTTTATCAATTTTTGTGGCTACTTGTGGGTTCTAACATCCAAATCTTGAGTTTTGCTTCTGCACTTTAACTTTGACACATTATTTGAGGTTCTTGGGAATATCCTGCATCAGGTATCCATTAGGATTTGGTTCATGTGCTCATTTCTTGAATAGAAAGTATCATAGTGATTAAGTTAATTCCTCTAGTCAAGGCTATTCAAGTTAAACCACTGGTCAGATAATCCACTATATTGGGGGTTTTCTTTCACAGTTATCCTGAATAGTCAACACTTTCAATTAGTGAAATAGTGTCAACTTGTTTTGTAGGAAGGATTATATTATGTGGTGTTATTGTTCTAGATGTGTTAAAAAATTTACTTTGCTTGTAATTTGTTGCTAGAGTGTGTTTTTTTAACTGGTTATAGGTTGAAATGCCGGGATTTTAATCTCATTGTATGGTGGATCAATCTATGCTGGCATTCATTATTGATTATATATACTTATGAGAGATGAAAATGTGGGTTTTCAGGTTGGTTGTTGTTAGCCATTTTTGGTAGAATGGGAAAAATTGTCCCACATGGATAAGGATTTGATAGGTGTACTTTGTAAATTATCTATTTATTGTAATTAGTACTTTTACTTTTATTGTATCTTGTTCTTTATTCCCTTTAGATTGTTTGTGTTTGAATGATCTCATTCTGGACTTGAATTAAGCCACACCATGCTAAATGTCATGTTTTAGGTTTTGAACCTATGTTGACTGTTTATGTTTGTTTTGCTTGGATAAAGAACAACATTTATTTCGTATATAGATTTTATTCTTTCATGTAGAAACTCTAGTGAGTCGGTGACTTGTGGCAATTTAGGATATCTTTAACATTTGAGAGGCTTATTAAGAAGTGGTTTCTATTCAGCTATATGAATTAGAATTCAGTTTAGTTGTCTCAAATTTGAGCAGGGATTTCATCAAGTAATGTTGCATCATTCGGACTTAGTGCTATTCAGGTACCATATTCAATCATTATGTGTCCAATCATAATCTTTTTCATCCAAATTAAATTGTGATTTTGTATTAGAAATTCTCATTGGAGCCATATAATGAGAGACCATATTATATGCTATCTAGGTTATTGCCACTGGAGTCACAACATGGTTGCTTGACAAAGCTGGCCGTCGGCTTCTTCTTATTGTGAGTGAGAGAAAAAAAGGTTTCTTTTCCTCCATGATATGTGCTTGGATTAAGAAGGTTGAAATATGTTGTCACTTGCTACAGATCTCCTCATCTGGAATGACTGCTAGTCTCCTTCTCGTTGCAGTTGCCTTTTATTTGAAGGTCTGTCATGCTGTGGGCCCTTTGGGATTTGACCTTATGTATAGATTTTATATTTAATGACTAGCATTCTAGAGAGTTCATGAATCAAGCACAAGATGTTTCTTCTTCTTCTACGTCAAGACTGTTGTATAAGATCCTTTGCAAATTTTTCTACCGCAAACAGGGTGCTTTATCGGTCAATTCTCATTTTTACAGTGCAATGGCCATATTGTCATTGGTTGGAATTGTGGTATGTTTTTCTCTGTACAAGATTATAAGGTGTTCCTTGTTTATGGTTCGTTATTAATGATTCTCAGTTTAACCAATTATTTTCTTGCAGTTATTTGTGGTTTCCTTCGCTCTAGGAGTTGGAGCTATATCATGGCTTATAATGTCAGAGGTATGAGCAATTTATCCACCTTGTCTTCTATACCAAAAGGAGACAACCTTTGCCTCTCAATGGAACAGTATATACTACTGGAAATTACAATAGAAATGTATAGAGTAGGTTAAAAGTCTTCTGCCAGTTACATTTGCTAGTCGTTCTCAGACCCAAGGTTCAAAATGTCGGTGTTGGTGGAAATATCGATCAGATCAAAATAAGACATATATCGGAAATGTTGGAAATATCGAAAAGAAATATTGTAAAAATCGTGAAAACCTAAGAAGCAGGTTTTAATCTATCTACATATGTACAAGGAAACAAATAGATTCATTAGGAATGATAGCTTATTTTAGTGCACTTACATTTTAATATTCTTTAAAAATACACATGCATACATAATGGTTGACAAAATATTATAATCTAACCTTATAAGTGTATAGGGAACAAGTAGATTCTCTTCTTTTTCTTATTTCTTATCTTCAACATCTTCCTGTCCCTCTTTTTACTTTCTTTGAAATTTATCATTTTTCATATGATTTTTTATCATAACAACACAATGTCAATATTAAGCAATAATACACTATGAAAGGAGAATATTTGCAAAACACACCGACATCGGACATCGTGTTGACCAAAAAATGAATTTTTATAATGTACTTAATGTTTCGTGTCGGTACAAGAATATATCGTGTTGGTCCTGGTAGACATGGACATATATCGGAAGATATTTAAGATATTTCAAGATATTTGATACCATGCTCAGACCTGCTGCAATGAGCAGCCAAGGAACCAATCAGATTGGTATTAAAAACAGACATATATCACTTGATCAACAGAGAATTCAAGATGATAGCTTCCCCATGCTCTGGGTTGCACACTCTCTCTTGAACTCAAGTCAAGCAGCTCAATTCGACAAAGCTTTATCCCAGTTACTTGGGGTTGGCTACATGAATCCTGTTCGCTTTATCTTAAGATGTAAAAAGTAAGAAGCAAAGGATCCATTGAATGAAACCAAGTGTCTGCGCCTCTGTAGACCTTAAACTTTATGTTGGGCAGAAGTCATGAAATACAAGCTTTATGTTGTATTACATGGCTCACCACCTTCCATTAGCTGCAGTGCTGCAGCTGTGAGGCTCCACTGCCATGTCTAAGTAGTCTAACTTTGAATTCAACATTATATCTAAGTCTTGCGGTTTATCAAGAACGTAGTAGGGTAGCTATGTGGATGGACCAAGTATGTGGGCGGACCCTATCACTTGAAGGCATTCCAAAGAAAAATTCTAAATTGGTGATGGACATTATATTGGTGGGATTCTTTATGGTCCGTTGGATCCATTGAATGAAACCAAGTGTCTGGGTCTCTGCAGACCTATGACTTCATGTTGGGCAGAAGTCATGAAATACAAGCTTTATGTTGTATAACATGGCTGGCTCACCACCTTCCATTAGCCACAGTGCTGCACCTGTGAGGCTCCAGCACCACATCTGAAATGCACACTTGAAAACAAACTCAACTCCTGTATGCTCAAATATGCCCTTATACACTATGTATTCAACATGGTGCGATAAACATAAAACTTGAAATAATCATTGAGTTTTTAGGATTTCCTGTTGACACACAACCTTTGCAATTAGCAGGAAGTATTGATTTATAACAGTGAGTATATTGTTGCTCGATTAGAGTCTATTTTACTAGTAGACTCATGCTTCATGTGTTTTCTTTTTTCTGATGTGACAGATACTGCCTGTGAATATTAAGGGGCTCGCTGGAAGCATAGCAACTTTGCTCAACTGGTTCACATCTTGGCTGATTACGTTGACTATAAACATGCTTTTGAGTTGGAGCAGTGGAGGTCTCTCTCTCTCTCTCTCTCTCTCTCTCTCTCTCTCTCTCTCTCTCTCTCTCTCTCTATTTATCTATGTATCTATCTAACTAAAATGGAGCTTCATTCTCAACAGGCACCTTCACCCTTTTCGCAGCTGTGAGTGCTTTTACTGTAATGTTTGTCACACTTTGGGTCCCCGAGACCAAGGGGAGAACTCTGGAGGAAATCCAGGGGTCCTTCAGGTGAGTTTTTTGTTGGAATATCTGGGTTCTCAATTGCTGTTGGACAATCGCCTTGCAACTGTGCAGAGGCAAATTTGTATCTTAAGGCAGCATAAAACAAACATCTTACTTCCAGAAATATGAGTTAGTTTGTTTCGCTTCCGTTGTTGGCTGCGATTCTATTCCCAAATTCATTTGTATCGTGTGATTTATTCGTCTTGTTATTAAAAGTCATTCAAAATAATTCCACAAGGACTTTCAGTTCAGCTTGGAAAGCAGGTTACTAAGTTATTGATTATGAATAAACAACATTTAGTTCCACATTTGTTCAGCTTTTTTATTACTAGTATGGATGTTCAATTGGTGTGGCATCTCCTGGATTGGCAATTGGCCAAACATCAAACATTATTGTTTCAAATATAAGTAATTAAGCAGCTGAGCTAGAGATGGCCATTGGATGGCTTAGAGATATGGTTTACTGTGGGATCAGATGCCAAAATACATCAGAATTCTAGATTCAGAAAACTGGGCAAGGGATTGTGTACTTAACATTAACTGGCCGCCAACCTATGGTAGTCACCTGGGCAGGCAATCAGACACAAACATTCCTACTTGTTGCAGAGGAGTCAGAAGTTTCTTGATAAAGAGATGTTTTGAAAAGCTCCAGACTGAAAGTTTGGTCATTGTTAACTTTAGCAGATTTACGCAAAAATACAGGACTGATTGACATATTGAACAGCCCTCCCTTTCTTCATTGGATTGGAATTTTTGATGCAGTAGAAGCTCTACAGCAGTCCTGGCCCTACAGTCTCACTCTATTTAATCAATCCCAAGGTAAAATATTCCAATCTGTCCATTTCCATCACGTAAACAATCTGTGATTTGTAGGTAACCATAAGCACTTGTGGGAAGTTGGGGATGTTGGCATCCTTGCTGCTGCTGGCCAAGGCCGGAGTTAACAGCTCTCGTCTTCTGTTGAACATCACCTGAAACTGTTCGGAAATCCAAATGGTAAGTTTCCTATTTCGTCATTGTAAACAACTCAAGATGCCAAAATTTTACCTCCTATGCCCTGCTTTCTTGATCGGTCCCTGTAGTACACAATCTTTTATGGAGCAGAATCTCTGTAAAGGAGCAAATTTCTCATAGGCCCAGTTTGGTTGCCATGAAAAGGTTTTCTCATGACAATTTTCTCAAAAAATCATTTTAAGTTGCCTGGTTGCCATGAAAAGTTGGTGTTCTCATGTTTTTATCATGATTCTCTTCTTTCCTTTTCTTGTGGGATTTTCTTTTCTATTCTTTTCTTTTCTTTTCTATACAATTCAAGGCAACCAGACTGGGCCTTACAGGGAGAAGAAGACATCAGCACCGGAGATGGATGGGGAAGAAAATTAGGTGCAAAATAATTTCATGAGAACTGTGCAAACCATACCAGGGTGCGGACACATCAGTGCCAAAAACTGATAACCCCCCCCCCCAAAAGTGTAAAGCACTTTTCGGTGCTGATGCATCAGCCCCCCAGCTGCAGTTTGCACAGTTCTCATGAAATTTGTTTGCACGAAATCCGAGCCCCTGGATGGTATGATCAATACCCCTACGTACTGTGTCCCTGAGGATGCAGGCTCCTCTATTAGCAAAGGCCTGTGGAAATGGAACCCACCACCATCCTTTTAGTGTAGGGTGCTATCAGCAGTTGACTAATTCTGTTTTGAGACAGATTGCTAAAGGCGTGCCATTGATTGACACATGATGTGTTTTTGAATTTGATATCTTTTATTGACCTCCTACATTTTCAACTGAAGACCTTTTTGGACCCTTTTACCCCCAAAATCCAACATGTCTGTTTATATATAATTCACCATATACACTACAGAGGCATTTTTATCACAGAACATTTGCTTCATTAATTTAATATCGTCTAGAGGCCCTGATCGTTATCTCATTAGGGCAGCTTGCCAACTATCGAGGTGTTTAACGGATGGTGTTCATATCAAGAATTCATGATCAAATTCTGAACATTTTATAGTTTTGAAGATCCACCGTGTATTGCAAGACCAGCTGGGGATTTCTTAAATGTAATTGGGAACAAATCGTCTGACCAGTAATGGTGTGACGGCACCACGGACTGAAACATGGTGTATATAAGGTTAAAATCTATTGAAAAAGGTGCTCAAATAAAAATTTGGGTGTCCAAAAAGAGGTTGTAAATTCAAATCAAGAATGATCGTGATTAAAAAAAACCTCTGTAAGTGTGCCACAGATTGACATATAATATGTTTTTGAATTTGGTGACTCTTTTTGGACACTACTTACTTTTTCAAATGAGCACTTTTTTGGACGTTTTTAACCCCAACAAACCAAGTGTCAGCTTAGAACATCAGAGACTCAAGATAATTTTTCATCACAAAAACATTTGTTTCCAATTCAAAAACTCTTCACAGAAGATCATTTCTTATTTTAGGCTGGCCTCTTCCTTAAGAGCCCGGCGATCAGATCACCACCTCCCGTTCACCTTTTCTTTTCTATTGTCACTATCCTCTTTAAAATTTAAATCTGCAGTTATCGGTCCATTCTGAATCAGGCTCATTTAAGATGGGATGTCATTTACCAACTCCAAACTGGCCCACTTGAATGCCATATCTTGTCCGTAAAACCGTACATACACAGTGGTCCATTTCACAAATAATAATAATAAATGATACACAGTTGTCCAAGGAGCTGAAGTGGACAGGGAAACTGGGCTAAGACAGAGGGTCCCCCATAAGGTGGATGGTCTTTATCTGCTGCAGCAGACTCCCTTGTGGTAGAGGAGGATGAAAGCCCTGTCACTATAGGTTGTAAGCTCCAAAACCCACAGGACCACAAGAGATCCTTTGGCCAAACACACACATAAATATAACACGTCCAGGTTTATTTATATATATGAATGCATTGTTATAACTAATAATACATTTAGGCTGCGTTTGGCAGACACTTGTAATGCAATCATTTCATTTGAGTTTCCCAGGCTTTTGTAGCCACAATGGGATGGTTTTGCAATGAAACCATTCAG
>JAOXJP010109985.1:0-14137 GCA_025762735.1 Platanus orientalis
ACATGTAAGTCATCAACATAGGGTGCAACTGCTTGAAAACATTGTAGAAAACCAATCATGCAAAAAGTTATAAAACACACGAACCATTCAGATGACTTATGCACTTGTATTTGTTTTTGGATTACTTGATGATTAAGTTGTATCAGTTGTTTAAAGTTTTTTGTGAGATTTTTTAAATTGACATGTTATGTGCTTGTTGAATTGAGTGGTCATTGATTCATTTGAAAAGTTGATTGTTTGGAAGTCTTTTTGTGACTGTCCTTGAAAGTTTTAATGGGACTCATGAAGGGATGTTAGTGAAGCTCTCCCTGGAAAATCTATGGAAAAAGATAGGCATCATGATTGAACATTGCTTGGGTTTTACATCAATGATGATACATATGTAGTAAATACCATTCATGAAGACTAAACATGGCTTCACACCAATCTTGATACTTAGCTGGATTGATCTACAACATTGCCCCCATCCCAGTTAGGCAAGTGTCGTATTTTATGTGACTCACAGAGAGATTTTGGAAGCTCTCTCTAGAAAAGCTATGGGACCTTGGTCAGTTCTACATACCCATAAAGTGATGGTTACATAGGCTATGGATTTCTCCATGACATTGTTCTCGTCCCACTTAAACATTGTCAAGGAGGGGGGGACGTGCAAGGGAGAATTTCTAATGATTCTTTCCAAAGCCAATATGGGATCCCATAGGATCGGGTGTTGTGCTTGCCCAGGTAATAACAACCCAGTCTTTGTTAAGGTAGGTATAACACACAATGTTTAAGGGTCAATGCAACACATGCTTATGTCCTTATAAGCTGGTGTCACACGAGGTCGGTACTAATAGGTCAGTTTGTTGAGCAGTGACCATCAGAACTGGTAGAGAAATGTTGTCGTTCTCTTTCCTGAGAAGTTGGGGGGGTTTCTCTCACAAGTAACCCATGCTATAAATATGCTACTTAAGTTTGATAGTTATTTAGATTATGGCCAGAAGCTAGAATTTTATAGATTAATAGATTGAAGTGTGGCATTGCTTGTTGTTCGAAGTCAAAGAAATGTCACAAGCTAGCTGTTAGTAAGTCATGCAGCAGATGAGATGCAAGGCAAGCCATTTAAAGGTGTGGACTAGAGTGTGCCAACGATTGAACTGTAGGGTGGCTTTAGTTTAGACGTGCAAAGAAATGTCATGAGCTCTTTCCCGAGAAGCAATGATGGGTTTGTCTCACAAGTAACCCTTTTGCTATGAGGAGGATTCTTCAAGCAAAGCTAGTAGTCTGTACTAAGGCCTTAAGAATTACACAAGCTTTATGGAATGAATTGTGGTGCATGTTTACATCCTTATAAACAGACATCACAGGTGGTTCATAACTTACAGTAATCCCGTCTTTTACATAATGTAAGTAGATGACCGATCGGGATTGGAGATATTGTTGCGCTTCTCCAGAAGTTGTGGAGGTTGTGATAACAAGGAACCCATCACTATATATTATACATGACTCCCTAATGGTGAATCAAAGTATAACATTCAATTATGTTTGAATAACCGGATGTTACACAACAATTTGTTCGTGTATTAGGGATTGCTATCAGGGCTTGTCAGAAGATTTTTTAGGCTTCCTTCGAAAGCCATGTAGATCCCAAGGGATCAATGCTACACATCTATTTGAACCATCCAATCTGTGAACATGGTTGGCATAATACGCAGGCTATGAAGTGATAATACCTACCTACACCCTTGATAGGCGGTTATCTATAAAGGCCTTTTTACAAAGTTGAGGATCGACTTGACTTAATGAACCTACACGGCCTGTATGAGGTAAGTTAGAAGGTTTTTAGGTTTACTTCAAAAGCCATGGAGATCCCAAGGGATTAATGCTAACTAATTATTTCAACCAATTTCCAAAGGCGGTTGACATGGTATACAGGCTTTGGAACGAGGACAACATTTGTTTATACCTGAATAGACAATCAGCTATGTCGAGGGTTTCAACCATTTCTTGTGAGGTAAGACCTAGAGTCCCTCAGTAAATCTACTATGGTCTGAGTGAGACATATCAGGAAGTTTTTAGGCTTACACCGAAAGCCACGGAGATCTTGAGAGATAGGTGCTACGCATCTATTTCAACCATCTAATTTGCAAACATGGTTGGCATAATATGTAGGCTATGGAATGATGATTGACATTTGCTTATATCCGATAGGCAATATGTCTTGTCAAAAGTTACGACCATTTTTTGTGAGGTAGAGTCCTCACAGAACCTTTACACAGCCTGAGATTAACAAGGTTGGGAATGAAAGACATATCATTCCCGATCAAACATTGTAGTGATTATGGGCATAGATGGGTGATGATGTATCATTAGATTACTTGCTGCAGGGCGAACTTCACAAGGGCGAGGACTCACCAGTCTGATTTCTTGCTGTAGGACTTTGACAGTCTATGATTTCATTTGATTGTTCTTGCCATGAATTGACTTTGCTGGTTGCTCTTGCTGGGAGATGGTGTATCATCTCTAATCTCAATTAAAGGGAGACGAGACATCATCTCTGCTTTTTTCATTTACTAGGAGATGATGCATCATCTCCAATCTCAATTGATGAGAGATGAGACATCATCTTTGCTCCTTTTTTTTCTTGGAAGATGATGCGTCATCTCCAACCCCAATTGATGAGAGATGAGACATCATCTTTCCTCTTTTTATTTGTAGAGAGATGATGCATCATCTCCAATCTCAATTGATGAGAGATGAGACATCATCTATGCTATTTTTATTTGCAGGGAGACGATGCGTCATCTCCAATCTCAATTAATGAGAAATGAGACATCATCTCTGCTCTTTTTACTTGTAGGGAGATGATGTTTCATCTCTATTCATATTTACTTGGGAGATGATGTATCATCTCCAGCTTTGCTTGGCCGTGAATGGAAATTTGCTAGAGATGATGTTTCATCTTGGACTATTTCACTAGGAGGTGACAGGTCATCTCCAATCACAATTGATGGGAGATAATACATCTTTATTCATCTTTCTTGGGAGATGGTGTATCATCTCCAGATTTGCTTGGCCATGAATGTCAATTTACTGGAGATGATGCTTCATCTCGGATTATTTGCATTTATTGCTCCTTGATTCCAGGGTTGTTGACAGCTGTGTAGAAGGCTTTCCTTAGCGAACAATGGCATGGCCAACAGTTGTCATTGTTGATTGATTGATGATTGAGTTTGGAGCCTGGGTTGGCTGGACTTGACATTTTCTTTTTGAAAGAGGTTCATGATTCATTTTGTAAAAATATCTTCCATAGATTTTAAAAAATTGGGCTGCTCAGGGTTTTTGAACATTAAAGATGACCTATCACGTGACTCTTGAGTACATTGGGTCATGTTTTGCATATGTTATGTTTTCATGCCTGGTTAGGATGAGGTATGAAAAGTTTGCAAGCTTTGAATATTAAATGTGCCTCCCTTGGGAGAATGTTTGAACAAGGGATTACATGCTTATGCTTGAGGGCTTTGTTTCTACTTTGCCAAACAATGATTCCTAAAGTTGTGTGCTCATGAGTTGACTTAACTTGACTTAGGGTGCCATTTCTGGTTTTTCCCTAAGTGCTAACTTAATTTGCTCCTGTTTTCCCCTATTTTCCAAGATTGGGTTAGAGTACCATTTTTGGTTTTCACCCTGAGCTTTGATTGATTTTTTTCTTTGTCCCTTGTTTGCTCCTGTCCTTGGACAGATATGGGTTTCTTGGTAATTGATTGTGTGGGGTACATGTTCTTGTCTTAAATTGATTGAATGCTTGACTTTGCTTAGAACTTCTCGAAGTGCTAAGGGATTCAAATGGTTGCATTGCTAAATAAAAGACTTATTGAGGGCTTCAAGATTTACCTTTGAATAGGTAGGATTTGAAAAAATCTGGAAAGATGAATATGGAGGACTCCAGATCGGAGGTTTATTGGCTGAAGGTCATGGTTCTATATAAAATGCCATGTCTTGACAAAGATCATGGTTTTATATAAGATTCATGTTTATTGAAGAAGATTATGGTTCTCTATGAGATCACCATGTTTGGAAGAAGATCATGATACTCTACAAAATTCTTGTGTGTTTTTTTAAGAAAATCATGGTTCTTTATAAATTTTTCTATTTTTTGAGCCACTAATTCTTCTGGTATGAATTTGTAAGCAGAAATGATCATGATTTTGGAAAAATTGATAAATGGAAAAATGTTCAGCAAAATGACCATTCAATGCCTTCTCATTTCAAGGTTTTCAACGTAAGCCAAGTTTACATTGTTAGTGCAACAATTGTAAATTCCATGAACTATAAAATACATGTATTGTAAAGGACAATGACAAGTGTGGAGTCATGGTAGAGTCTAGGAGGTCTTTGGGTCCAAGCTTCATGAAGATCAACCTCAAGCACCAAAGAAGACCTCAAAGATATCAAATCAAGAACTTACAAATCATTCTGAGGCACTCATACCTCATTTCAAGCTTCAAAAAGGTAAATCAGGTAAAGTAGCATAGCCACAATGAACCAAAGGTACAAAAAGGGGTTTAGAAGGTCTACGAACCTTCCTAGATCTTGGAGGGGCAATCCCGAGACTTCTATAGCCTTGTCAAGTGATTTAGAGGCTTGGGCAGAGAGCTAGGATCCATCCAAACCTCCCAATTAGATCAAAATGGTTTGAATCAATCCAATATTATTTAGATTGATCCAAGATCGAACCAGAGACTCTTGAGTGGTGCTTACTAAGAAATTTAGCATTTGGATTGATCCAAAGTTGCACAAATGTGTCTAATGGTCATTAAAATTCAAATTTGAGCAAGGATCAATGGCCATGATCATTTGACCATTTGGGAATGACTTTATCCAATGGACACAACCTATTTTCATCCATTATAAAGGGGGATAAGCATCGAGGAGCTTTGAACTAGTTATGAATGCTCGTTAATGCTCTCTTACTTGTTTTCAAGAAGGTTCTTGAGAGAATTGTCTCCCTGATCTATTGAGAAATCTCTCCCTATACCTAAATAGGTAAACCTATAACCATTTGATCATTCCTTCAGTCATCTCTATATTGAAAAGATAAATCATTAAGAGGTAGGGTTTAAGGGTTGTCCAAGTAGCAATCCCTATGAAGAAGAAGGGTGAGCTCTATAGTCACATCTTTCTCAAGGAGAACAATCCCCAACTTGTGTGAAAGGAAAAACCAACCTTCAAATAGGTAAAACTTGCTTTTTAATTCCCATTTACATTCTTGAGACCACTCTCGCCAGAGACACCGAAAGATTAGACCACTACCGCCAGAGACACTGGTAGTATAGACCTTGGCACTTCCACCGAAGACACTGGAAATGTAAACCACTCCCACCAGAGACACTAGGAGCATAAACCACACTCACCGAAGACACTAAGTGTTAGATAGCTTGCATTGAAAGTAGTTAGGACTTTACTTAATTTTTGTCATGATTGTAATGATTCAATCTTAATTAAATTATATAGCTCGATATGAGCTTTTGAGAGTGGACGTAGGTCATTGTGCCAAACCAGTATACATCTTATGTATTGTGTGTATGCTTGTGATTCGATTTATTCATTGCATCCCCTTTATTAAGTATTGCAAATTTTGAATATCTTCATACACAACACATTTGAGCACTTTCACACGTAAGCATAAAAAGGGGTAATCAAGCAACAATAGGGAGTTTATCAACCCTACTCCCGTTTTACTATAGGTAACATTATAGTGCACGACAGAGCCTTGTGGTCCATGATAAACTCATTGCTAACTGAGTTATAAATAAAAAGAAGTTCATTGCATATCTAGACCATTCAATAAGAGTGTTAAAGAATATTTAAAAATAATTAAGAAAATAAAATTATCCTATTCACCCCCCCTTTAGAGTCTTTTTGGACTTTTAATTGGTATCAAAATAAGGCAGCTCATAAACGGTCTAACCACCAGAGTGAAAAGATCAACATTCCTAGAGTAAAAACATTAGATGGCCACCTAGAAGAAGCATACTCAATTACGAATTCCCCTTCTTTGATGGGAACAATTATCCATATTGAAAAATTCGTATGAGTGCATTCCTTCAACCCATGGACCTTTCCATGTGGATGTCAATTCAACGAGGTTAGACAAGACCAAAAACACTGAAAAAGGACTAGGATTAAACCTAAAACAAGGCCCACATCATAAATCATAAGGCATTGAATGTCATATTTTGTGTCATTAGCCAAAATGAGTTTAAGCGTATTTGCTAACTCACTTCGTCTAAAGAAGCATGGGGTGTACTAGAAGTAACCCATGCAAGAGCTAGTACGGTAAAGAAGTCAAAACTTCAAATGCTTACCTCTAAGTTTGAAGAACTTAAGATGGAAGAAGATGAACAATTCATTGACTTCTACACTAAACTTCAAGACCTTGTGAACTCTAAGGTAGGACTTGGAGATCCAATTAAATTGGAAGCCATAGTCAAAAAAAATACTTAGATCGCTTCCGGAAAGGTTTAAACCCAAGGTCACAGCTATTGAAGAGTGCAAGGACATAGACACTCTAGTAGTGGAAGAACTAGTAGGGTCTCTACAAACCTTCGAGTTGACACTTAAATCAAGTGTCAAAAAGAATGGAATAACTCTCAAAATAAATGAGCTATCAAGCTCGAAAACAAATTTTGAAGATGAAGTAGCCTTCATTACAAAAGGTTTTAGAAAATTCTATAAGAAAAATACTAAAAACTTTAGAAAAAAAATTTCAAGTCAGAAATTGAAGGAATCGCCAAGGAGGAAGGAACCTCCCATAGAAGAATTTGTTTGCTATGAATGTAAAGGACAAGGCCACTTTGCCTCCGATTGTGTCAACAAAAAATATAAATCTAAAAGCAAGAACAAGGTTATGGCAGCCACTTGGGATAACAACACCAATGACTCTAAAGAAGAGTCATCCAGCAGTGAAGAGGAATCTTCATAAAAGGTTGTTGCATTTGTAGCTTTCACAAATGAGTCCAACAAATCAAGAAGTGGCAGTGAAAATGAAAGTGATAATGAGGAAAGCGAACTTCAAGAAGCTTTTGACAAGTTATTTGAAAAGAGTTCCTCATTGGAAAAATTAGTCACTCAACTTAAGAAAGAAAACAAAGAACTATCAACTAAACTAAGAAATAAGAGTGGTGATAGCTCCTCAGGTTCATCCTTAGAAGAAGATAATCAAATCCTTAAGTAAAACATAAATTCCTTGAATTTAAGACTTAAAGACCTAGGATTAATTCTCAATGCAGAAAAAAATAAGAAAGTGCATAAAAGAAAGCTCATTGAGGGAAATGAAATCCTTTCTAACAAGATTCTAGAGCTTGAGAAAATAGAAATAAATGATGAGAGTGACTATAGAACTCTAGAATTGAAAGAAAAGGTAAAAACACTAGAAAACAAGATGAGTGAGGCACATAAGGCTATACTTAACCTTGAAAATCAAGTAAATACCTTAAATGAGAGAAACAAAGGACTACGTACAACTTGTGCTCAGTTGACCAGGAGATCTCTAGAATACCTTAAGCAAATTAAGAAACTAGAGGA
The DNA here is from genome assembly GCA_025762735.1 of Platanus orientalis. NCBI lineage: Eukaryota > Viridiplantae > Streptophyta > Magnoliopsida > Proteales > Platanaceae > Platanus > Platanus orientalis. Next base: position 7,567 of record JAOXJP010109985.1, read on the forward strand.
AGACAAAAGGAAGTCAATCAACATGCTTACCTAAGGAAATAGAAAACTTGAGAAAATGTTGACAATGGGTAAGGAGAGTGGTGATAGAAGTGGACTTGGATACAACACTTCTAACTACAAGAAGAGTCAATCAAATGCTTTTGTCAAAGACAAGGGGAAGACTCAAATCCCTATTCAAACTCTAAACCAAAAGCCTTGAACACAAAGTAAAAGGGAACTCCAAAAAGGAAAGAAGCCCCATTCCAAAATTACAAAGAATCTTGGGATAAGAAAAAGGGCCAAGTGCCTACTAGAAAGCCAAGAGCTTTTGATAATAGTCAAAACACTTCCTACAAAGGAAAAGCCATAGATACATCTCAAGCCTCAACTTCAAAATCTAAGATGTCCTATTCTCATAAAGGAAAGGCCATAGGTAAATCTCAAGCCTCAACTTTAAAAACTAAGATGTCCTATTCCTATAAAGAAAAGGCCATAGATACATCTCAAGCCTCTACTTCAAAATCCCAGATGTTCTATGGTAGAAATCCACATCCTTCTTTCAAGGACAATACTCCCACCTACAAGGAAAGAAGATGGGACTCTTAGAAAAACAACTTCCAAGCCTCTATATCTAGAAACCCACCAATCACATGCTAATATTGTGTTTAATGGGTCACATAAAACTAGATTGTAGAAAAAGAATGAATGACTCAGAAGCTTAATCTTATAGAAAGGTGTTAAACAAGAAAAATCTTAGAAAGAGAGCCTTCTTTTAAAAAGTTGAACAATAAAATCTTGAAAAGAAAAAAAATGGACTCAATCTAAGATGCTGCAAACAAAGAAAAATTAGGTCGAGAAGAGAAAATTAAAGTGTCTCATTGTCCACACTACTCTTAAGGCAGGTGATGCATCACATTGGTTTCTAGACGGTGAATGTTCAAGACATACAACAGTAGACAAGTCCTTATTCTCACACTATGTTTCCAGAAGGGAAGAAAGTGTAGCTTTTGGTGACGGGAACACTGCCAAGATAATGGATAGAGGTACAGTTGATATACCCAGAGTTCCAATATTAAAAGATGTGCTCTTTGTAGACGGCGTAAAACAAAATCTCCTAAGCATAAGTCAAATTTATGACTTAGGATACGATGTAGGCTTCTCAAAGGATTAATGTCATATAAAAGACATGAAAAAAATTGTTGCCAAAGGTATTTGTACTAGTGACAATTGTTATATCTTTGGATAAGGCAGACCAAACACAGGTCTTATCACATAAAAAGATGAGACAAACCTAAAGCATCAAAGGCTTGGACATTTAAATCTTAAGAATTTGTCTAAACTTAGTAGAAAAAGCTTAGTTCTTGGTATACCCAAACTAAATAAACAAGAAAGCCTAATTTGTGGAGATTGTTAAGGTGGGAAACGAGTTAGAGCTTCTCACAAGAAGTTGACTGAAATAGTCACCACAAGACCATTGGAGCTAATCCATATGGATTTGGCCGGACCGACAAAAACTGAAAGCCTTAATGGCAAAAGGTACTTTATGGTCATGGTAAATGATTTCTTTAGATACACATGGGTATCATTCTTGAAAGAGAAATCTGAAGCATTTGAGGAATTCAAGAATCTTTGCATAAGATTGCAAACTAAAAAGGAACTCACCATAAAAAGAATTCAGAGTGATCATGGAGGAGAGTTTGAAAATAGTAAGTTTTCAAATTTTTGCAATGATTATGGGATCAAACATGAATTCTTCGCACCCAAAACACTCCAACAAAATAGGATAACAGAAAGGAAGAATAGGACTTTACAAGACATGACCACAGTCATGCTCTCAAGTAAAGACCTAGCTAAGAGGTTTTGGACCAATGTTGTAAATACTGCTTGCTATATAAGCAATAGGGTGTATTTGAGGCTAGATACTTCAAAAACAACACATGATTTGTGGAATGGCAACAAGCCAAACTTGAAATACTTTAAAATATTTGGGAGTACTTGCTATATCTTGAGGGATAGAGAAAATCTAGGCCAGTTTAACTCCAAAAGTGATGAAGGAATCTTCCTTGGATATTCAACTAGAAGCAAAACCTTTAGAGTTTTTAAAAAAAGAACTTCTAGTATGGAAGAGTCAATAAATGTCATCATAGATAACCAACATAAGACTCAATCAAACAAAGAAGAAGAAATAATAACAAAGTCTTAAGAGGATCCTAAAATCATAAAAGATATTACCTCACATGACTCCGAGAGTGAGTTCGAGGAAACAAATGATGACGAAGAGAGTGATCCCAAAGAAAAGAGGCTAAATCAAGGGACGTTCATCTAAAGATATTATTGGAGATCCGGACAAGGGTGTCAAAACAAGAAAGCAACTAGAAAACATCATTAGCCACATTTGTTTTATATCCAAGATTGAACTTAGGAAAGTAAAGAAGCTCTCAATGATCCGGATTGGATCATAGCTATGCAAGAAGAGCTCAATCAATTTTAAAGGAATAATGTATGATACCTTATAGAAAAACCCGAAGACAAAAATGTAATTGGTACAAAATGGATCTTCAAAAACAAGATGGATGAGCATGGAACTGTTAAAAGAAATAAAACACATCTAGTTGCTAAAGGTTATGCTCAAATTGAAGGTATTGACTTTAAAGAAACATTCACTCCAGTAACCAGACTTGAGTCAATCTGAATATTGTTGTCCATTGCTTGTCATTTGAAATTCAAACTATATCAAATGGTCATGAAAAGTGTCTTCCTAAATGGAATACTTCAAGAAGAATTATATGTTGAACAACCTGAGGGATTCAAAGATCCCCACATGTCAAACCATGTATATAGGTTGAAGAAAGCACTATATGGGCTAAAGCAAGCCCCAAGAGCTTGATAAGATAAATTAACCAAATTTTTAATGGATCATCAATTTGTTAGGGGGAATGTTGAAAAAACACTCTTCATCAAAAAATTGATGATCACATACTCATGGCTCAAATATATATGGATGACATCATCTTTGGGTCTACAAGTGAGGAGTTGTCACATGGTTTTGCCCATACGATGAAATCCGAGTTCGAAATGAGTATGAAAGGAGAATTAGGATTCTTCCTCAGATTACAGATCAAACAAACATCATATAGAATATTTCAAAACCAATCCAAGTTTGCTAAAGATCTAGTATCCAAGTTTGGGCTCTTGGAGTCTAAACCAATAGATACTCCAATTAGTACCAGTCAGAAAATAACTAAGGATATTGATGGAGTCGATGTTGATTCCACCCAATATAGGAGTATCATAGCGAGTTTGCTATACTTGACAACAAGTAGACCTGACATTGCCTTCAGTGTAGGTGCTAGTGCGAGATATCAAGCAGCCCTAAAGGAGTCACATCTGAAAGCAGCCAAGAGAATCATTCGATATATCCATGTGTTAGCACCCAAATTTTAACTCGGGTCATGTGATGGCATAAGGACAGCATAACAATATTCAAATATCAACATTCCAGGCACCCATGCCTTAGGAAGAGCAAACCTAGAGCCTCAAAAGGTTAGGCACCCCAACAGAGGTCTTCCTAGATGTTCCAGTCGCAAAGGAACCAGTCAAAACACCCTATCTCAGTTTAAAACACATCAATTCAAGACAAAACCCTAATTTTACTCAAAAGCACCAACGGGACTTTAAGGGTCCACATTTTAGAACCCCATTTATGTCATCAATAAGTTTTCCACCTCTTGTAAGCCTTTCTCCAACAAAACAACATAGATGAAAAAATTACCATTTTACCCTTCTACCTTCAAGAGTTCAAAACTCATTATCTGCCATCCAGAACATTGAATTTCTCAACCTACATAAGACTTCTTGTCATGAAGCATCACAGGTAAAGAATTCACATTTTCACCTTTTTCGACCCTCAAGCAAAAAATTACCATTTTACCATTTCTACTCAGAAAACTACCCTTGGACCCTCAAAAGACCCCTGAAGCCTCTACTATGGTCCAAATGGCATAATTTTAGATCCTATGCATCCTTGAGTCTCCCTACTCTAAGGAACTTATCCCAAGCTAAACACTGCTTGAGAATGACAACAACCAATTTCTTAATCTATGACAACCCTGTCCAAGAAATGACCCTTGCTGGAGCTCTCAAAAACTCATCTGACCTCCGAATTCAGAAAGGTCAGTCTCCATATCTTGGCCTTGGCCTTAGCTTCAAATCTCTAGCTTTGAGAAGAGAGTTTTGAGGTCTCAAACCTCTGAGAAATCTCAAATCTCCCCTATAAGGTCAAAAAACTATCTTCCTATTTCTTGCTCTTTTGGAGCTAGAATATTCTCTAGACCTCCAAATCAAGATCAGTCGGTACCCAGTTCTTTAGAATCTTGAACCCTTTGAAAAGTTGTCTAAGAAGCAAGGACTTTTGCAAAGTCTATATACCAAGATTCCCTCAAATACTCCAAAAAGTGCGACAAATCAAGCTTAAAAATTAGGTGCTCGACCGGCTCCCTGGAACACACCTAAAATTAGAAATTCAGATGGTTTGTGGCCGCACCATAATAAATTCAGAGTCGTGAGACTATTAAATCCATGTCAGTTTGTAGAAAATCCATGACCCAAGCAATCATTTCTGCCCAAACCTAGAAAAAGCGCATTTTGTCTATATTTGGCACTTGAAATGCCCTTAAAAATTCTCCCGGACTCGGAATGCAGCAAAGTTAAAGCTATTTTCTCAGTCTCGCCCTTGTCTTTGATAAAGCATTTTACAAACCCCTTGTTTAGGAGATATCCAGCTATTTAATTTCACTCAACTTCAGGCAGCTACAGAAACCCAATTTGTTCAAGCAACCTTACTTCGAAAGACTCTCGGCAGCTGCCCAGGAATCTAACAACCAATCTATCAACTTCTATAGCTCTGAGATTCCTTAAACTTCAAATCCCCTAGATACGACACAAATCATCATTTTACAGAAAAACTAGCAGCATCTCCTGTACAAATTTGTCAAACCGCTCAAAAAATGGTTTTTAACATAATTTCCTGCTTAGGTATTGCAATCACGCGTAGTCAGAAGCTATGAATCACTTGAATTAGGGAAAATCAATCCTCGGGCTACCCTCATATCAATTTTACCATCTTTCCCTTTCAATTTACATCTGAGAGTTTTTCTAGCCAAAAAACCTTGATTTTACCCCTTACCCTTTTTCGTAAATTGGTTCTGACTAGACCAGTGCGACCGGAGCATCTATGACTTCTAAAATTGACACTGACTAGGCTGAATTTCGAGCATGGGAGCTCACACGGAGTGACGGCAGTGAGAGGGTTTGAAAAGATCAAAATCCAGATATTATTTCAAATGAGCTGAAGATGAGATATTTTGCATTAAATGCATCCTCATCTTTAGCCCATTTTTTAAGGCTTTTGGATTAGAATCTTTTGATTCCTTCTCTCACCCTCCAGCTTAGGATCTCCTTCATGAGTTTCAAATCCCTCTAGACTCCCCTAGAGCCCCCCATTTGGCATCTTTAGCACCCCCTCTAGGTTTATAACCAATGGGGTTTTGCTGAATGGCATCCCCCATGTCACCTCCATAGCTTCCCCCATCCTACCTCAATAGGACACCCCCCATCTCACCCTCCATTAAGTTAGCTCAAGCCCCATCCAACCCTCCCTATGGCCATGTCATCCATCCATGTCTCTCCCTCCAAATTAATCTCAACCCCAGATTAAAATTCAATCGTAGCCCTACACTCCATTTAGGATAGAGATCATCCCCACCCTCCATCCTAACATCATTATCTTCACATCTAGCCATTGATCCCACCAATTTAAGGCTATAAATAGCCCCAAATTCGTGGTGAACAAGGTTGGCAACCAAAAACCCTAATCCTAAGGAGAAGAAGAAGAGGAAAAGCTCAAGTTACCCCCAACCCTTGGCAAGGTAAGCCTAAACCCAGCCCTTAGGCATGTTCTATACTTCAAATTATACCTTTTGAAGACTGTTATGTTGTCCAATTTATGTTAGAGCACTGCTCTAATTTGGGTACATAGTAGAGGTTGTTTCCTCTACTTTGTTCTTATTTCTGAACTATTTCGATGTCAATTTTTGTTTGAATTTTGTAGAGGGCTGCTTAAGCCCAATTTTTACTATGTTATAATAGGCATATGTATGATACTCTGTATTTAATTTTGTAATTTTCAAAGCTGTGGAAGGCCTCGAGATGGCCCCCCAAATAGACCCAAAAAACTGGGTCTTTTGAGACCTAATTTTGGGAAATATTTTTGGAATTGATTTTGAATTATCTATGCATGATCTTGATCTCAATTTTTTATATGTTGTTCCTCTGTATACCTGTTATGAGCATGCTTAATTTTATAATTTTGAAAAACCCTAAGGGCTCCAAAATCGAGAAATCCAGTTGTTGGATTTTCTCCTAACAACTAACGCCTATTTTTTTATGAATTAAAAAACAGGCGTTGAAAAATAGGCATCAAGGATAAATTCAGGTGTTCAGATCTGGGACCCACCCCAAGGAGCCCTGATTATCCCAAAACCTGTCCCAAGGCATCTTCTGACATCTGAGAGTAATCCCTGTGCACTAGCAC